>CAJUYI010000774.1:46256-94589 GCA_910591695.1 Galerucella pusilla
TTACATTCATTAACTCAGGCGGGAAGAATGTAGTATATACTTTCACTGAGTCTTAAATTGTTGCTACGATATTTTGTCATGTTTATTTAGTTGTCATGTTCAATTTTGTTCATTAAAACCTATCTTGAGGTTTCCTAATTTTATTTCAGACTGTTCTCCCAATTATCTGTTTTCCGCGGATACAAAAAAAATGGTACCATATGCAGTTAGTTTCAAACGAATTGATGGTGCGAATAACTAGATCTTGTAACTTTGCATTTTTATACACATTGTCGTGAATTGTTTATAATTCTATAAATTTTGATTGCTTTTCTAACATTCAGCTTTTTTTATCTGTAGATTCATGTATTCATTTTATGATATTATTTTATTCTATTTGTTGAGTTTTGGTGGTAGGTAAGTACTTTTACCAATTATTATAAAATAATATTCATATATTTGATATAATTATACGCCTCTAGTTTTTTTTTTCTTTGAAATGTGTAAAGCACTCAATATTGTTGAATATGACTAGCATATTTTTTATAAGAAAAGTAATATTGGCCACCATTTCCTAAACAATGAATCCAACTTTTAGGTGATGAGGCCAAGATAATTGTCCTTGAAAATGTTCCAGTTACTTTAAACGGATGCAGGATTAAGGGTGATCGGATAAATAGCCCAGGGAAAAATAGGAAAAAATGGACAAGAAAAAAATGGACTTGGAAAAAGTAGAGTCGGAAAAAATAACCAAAAAAATAGCCCCGGAAAAAAAAGACTTGGAAGAAATAAACCTATAAAAAAATACGATTAGCTCTTACCAGTAATTTTTTATTTACTTGAAATATGGTGCTAGGAAGTTGAAAAAATTAAAAAAGTTCAACTAATAATTTTTGACACAATTGAAACCTATAAAGTCTTTGCAGTTTCTGGAATATCTCATTTCACAACTGAATTTCTTCCTTCTACTCTACTGAGAGTGCTAATACTATTCCTATTATGATTTTTTCTTTTTAAAATCCAGTTATCTATGTTCGAGTTTCATTAAAATGAAATAGGAGAATGTATAACGAAACTTTATTAAAAAAATTGTCAAATAAATACACTTTAAAATTTTATAATTATCAACTAATAATTACACATGTCATTGTATCACAAATATATAAAAAACTATAAAAAGGATCACAAACGTTTAATAAATCTTTGCTCAATCAAAATATAATTTGATCTTTTCAAAAGTGGGGGAGGAAATTTCGACACTGAAAAAATATATTTTTTCTACAGCACAAATAATATTTTTCACTCGCAATACATCATAACAGATTTAAATTTCGATATTCAGATATCATTTAACGAAAAAAAAAGGTAAAGGTAATATTAGAAACTTGGCAGGAAAGTTCTCTTGGGCATGTATTTAAGAAAGGAAATACAACAATGTCGAAATCACTTCAACCAGAAAATCATGCATAAATCATTCGATAAATACTTTTAAAAAGCCTTATATTTTAAAATGAATTTTTCTATGTTATTCCCATGAACATAGTTTCAAAGTATTTTTCACCCATAGTACTAGGTATGCATAAAACGCAAGTCATTCAAATTTCCAACAGTGATCAAGTCCTAAATCATCCAACTCCAAACATTAACGTTTTTATAATTCGTATTTATTTATTTAGTGGATGTTCAAGTTGGATTACTACAAATACCAGAATTGCGAAGATGTTCCCAGTGAAACTTACCAGAAGAGATCTTTAGGAAAATATTTTTAAATTATGGAACTTTACTTTAAGTCATCATCAGAATATTTATTATCTGGAATTTCCATCCTTCAGTACATTTTTTTGGACACCTTCTATACATATATATATCACGAGTAATTATTAGCAACGGATCGGGCCTGTTCTTTTAATGGTTTGGAATCTTTTTCTTCGGCACTGCTTTTTCTGGTATGACTATTTTTCCTTTTGCACCAAATATATATTATCATTATTATTAAAATTATTGCAGCTACAGTTATACCTGCATATATACTTATTTTTGTGATCAATTGAGCTCTTTGTATGACTGCATGTTTTTCTTGGCACTGATTATAAAGTTCTAGGTCGTCATGATGGAAGTCGGCGTCTGAACATTCTGAAAAAGAAATAATACAAGTGTTATAAAAGTAGGTAGTTGTTATTTATTGAGCTGAATTCTACATGATATATTTGTAATGCTTTTTTATTTCACGAATTTACTCGTACTGCTTTCCAGATATTAATATTCGAATAAGCTATATTAAAAAAATATATTAACCTTAATTGAAAAGATTCCTATTTTTTGTGAATTATTCTTGTTTGATTATTTTTGTTAAAACAGACTTCAGTAAGCAATTCCTTTATCAGATTTTTGGCGTAAGCTCAGTTTAAATGGGTCACCCCTCTAGCTTTTAAATGTGTTGATAGATTTTGTTTAAATTTGATGTGTAGTATTAGGGAAAATTTTTAATTTTTGGAGTTCCCCTCCTTGAGAAACGATTTTCTTTTTTAGCCCGGGATGTGAACATTTTATGACTATTATCGAGTGTTAATTAAAAGCGTTACGTTAAACGTCATTTATTTTATTTTCACATGCATTATACGCTTGTGTACAACAATTTTTTAAATAAATTATTGTCTTTCTAGAAAAGTGGTTAATGGGTCTGGAAGCAGAAATTAATAGTTGTAGGCGTATACTGATGAGCCAATTGTTTATCATCAATATCGAATGCCAGATAGAAAAAAGATATGCTCCTAAATGTCATTTTTGTGGATATTTGTGAAAAATAAATGCGATTAATGTCAAAAAAAGAAAATTTTTTTTTGGCATTCCAACTTTGCCACCCTTTATCTTCTTTATCGTCAATATTTTATTGAATGAAATTGCGTCAGATTGTTATATTTTAGGCCAAAAATCTTCCATTCAACTAACTGTATTTGAAAAATTAGCACTTACTTACCTGATTTAACAATTTTACAAGTGAACGGCAAAAATTTGACGTTTCTTTCTGCAAGCCAAGAATTTATTCTCCAACAATCACAAGGGTCCTCAAAGTCAGTGGTAACATTGTCATTAATTAACTTTTCTAGATTACACATCCCCATGAAAAAGCCAGGTTTTAAATTGAAATAAAAATTTTTTGTTATATTCAGAAATACCAAAAATGGCAAAATACCAAAATTCGGAAAATCTGAATAGTTTTCTTCATCAGTCGTTAGACTTATGTCTATTTGGGTAAGAGGACTCCTTATTGGCTTAGAAATTTCTATGGCGTCAACAATATTGATATTTAAATTTTGGCTGAGGTATATTGAGGTTAAAGATGGCAACTGAAAAATGGCAGGAGGTACTCTAGTGATAGCGTTTATGGACAAATCCAATGTGGTTAAGTCATCTTTGTCCTCAAAAACGTCCGCATCTATATTGGTAAGAAGGTTGTCTGCTAAGTACAAGAACTTTAAATACTTGAATTTGTCCATATCTGTTTTTGTTATTTTCCTTATCCTATTGAAACTTAAGTCGATGATCTGTAAAAAATATTTTTAGATTGGAAATAGAGAAATACTACTAAATACTAGCTTCTGCAGGAGAATTATCCATAAATTTTACTGTTATTTAAGAGAAATTAAACAGAAATGTTGTTTTATATTATTGGTAGCGTGTCAGTTACCGTTATCAACAATCTTAATATACAGTGCTATTCAAAAGTCCCCTTCCTCCCTCGTATCTTTTGAACGGCTACACTTACATTAATCAAATTTGGAGGGTGAAAATAAAGTGTTGTAAACTTCTCTACGAATGGTAACAGGTGACGTAATAGTAATAGATAACGTCACAGTGCCACTCTGGCTAATAATTTTAAATAGGACCTTATGGCAAGTGATATCTCGTTTAAAAGGCATTGACATTGGCTACATAGCCATATTAATTTTGTTTGTGTTTAAACTAATTTTGACGGATAAATTAAATAAATACCAAAATTATTGAAATTATTTTTTTAAATTTAATTAATCAAATATCAACAATGGATTCTTATAGCAAGTGTTCGAAATGTGCTTCGTCTACTTTCTGACAGTAATACATCCTATTAGTCCTGCGTATTTAGTCTTGGTCTTGCATAGTCGGTCTTGGTATTAGTCTTGTTCTTGTTCATTCTGTCTTGGTCTTGCGAGTCGAAGAATGGTTTTGGTCTCGGTCTTAGTCTTGCTTTTTCGCAAGACCAAGACCAATTTTGCTCATCACTATCACTAATAACGGTAGTAGAGCGCTATACAAACGTTGAATTGAAAACATAAAACCACACTGTTGTTTAATTTCCTATAAATACCAAACAAAATAATGAATACACCACAAGGAACGTAGAAGACATAAAAATCGAACTAACGTTCCGTTGTTTTTTCGAATCAATGATTTTTGTTTCAGTTGTTTTATTCTACTTACTTCAACATCAGTGTTAAGGCACTGGGGGAAATACTTGAATTGTTTGTCATAGCAATTTGCTGTTTTCATTTTGTGAACCCTTGCTATTACACATTTTGGTTCTCTTCGACAATCAACATCTGCAGCACAACAGGAAAATACGTGTAGACTCAAAAACCATAAAATCTCGATTTTCATATCTGATAGTGATTAACGCTGGAAATGAACACAACTATAAATATGGAAAAATTGAGAATAGCACCAACAAATAATAGATACTAATTTTATATAGTTAATAGTTGAATTTTAAAAAAAGCTTTAAGGTTTTAACAATATTTACCGATCACTTTAATTATAATAAATAACACTGTAAAAATTCCTATCGTGAAATGTATTTGATATAGTGATGATTTAAGTACGCACTGGAAGTTTGTGATAGATAAACTATTTTTAATTCTTAAAATAACTATAATTATCTAATGTGTTAAGCCCACATACTTTAAAAACAATTAGTAAATAATTTTTCGTAATAATTCATTAAAATTGGTGATAAAATCATACTCTCTAATCTGTAAACTTTAACTGTGTTTATCTAGAAAATGGTTTGTTTAAAAAAATTAATCAGGGTTGTGTTTGACGGTAATACACTTACTATGTCTAATTGCGTCCGGTATGATTGGAATGTCTTTAAAGGGTAATAGAATGAAAAAAAAGCTGAAATTGTCTGTTTAAATCAATAAAAATTGCTGTTGAATCCCAAAACAAACGCAATAGCGGGAATACATTTCAAATAAGTTAATAAAGGTACCTAATAACCATCTCAAGTATTGGCATTTTTGTATAAAACTGAGGATAGAAAGAATTTCAGTATTACACGTTTAAATTTTTATTACTGTAGGTATTCATAAGCAATGTCACTCGGTATTTGTATCATTTATAAATTTTGACATTCAATTCTTCTTTATGAATAGTATAAATAAATAAGATTATTCACCAAACAATACTAATTGGTTCGATGTGCCTCATTTGAGTCGCACCCATTATTTTATTCAAATAGTAAATTCAATCCTTTTTTAGTTTTTTAATGACAATAAAGTTGTTTTAGAAAAGAAATCTAATTGAAGAATTGTGTAACGTTTCCGTTATATTTGTGTGCGGAAGTTTTTTTTATCACACGTTGGCACGAACATTTTACATCTACAACATAAAAGAGAACCTCCACCATTGTAAGAATTTCTCGACTTTTTAGTGAATCGTTGCGAGTATTAAGAAAGCAAAGAAAAATCTTATAATCAACAGAACATTCTAAAATCTAATAGTTACAGTCATCACACGTACAAAAATGGAAATAGAGGAAAGTCGCCAAATATGGAATAGTATCCTAATATGGAATGCCTTCATTTCTCTAAGACTATAAGTATGAAACGCAACACTCGACCATCTTCTGTTTCATTCGGTCTACTAACTATCGCACCCACACCATCGAGTCAGTTGCGCGAATGCTTCACGTGCGGCAGGTCTGTTTTGTTTTAAAGGTAAGTAATAAACGAGTATTACCAGCTGTTATGTTTGTTTACGTAAGTGTTATACTATTTAGTATATCGGTATTATGTTTATTTCACCATTTTGCGATCTTTTGTCATTAAAATATTGTGACTTTAAAAAATATTTAGAAGAGTTTGAACTAGTATAAAAATCCAAATATGGACAGTCGTCGGTGTCTAATTATGGAATATTAAATTAAATGCTTGATGTGTGGGCTCAGGGCACATTATGATTGTGCTGGTCGCCAGAGTGTGATACTTGGATCTGTGACTTTTGCAAGTAATTATGTAACTTCTTTCATTTATCACAATATATTATATTTATTTAATTGATCTCAAAGATATTAATGTCCATTTTTGTTATTGTTATGTTGATTTATGCTTATATTCCATATATGGATACCTATTCCATATTTGGTTACTCATTTGTGATTTTGTTTTTTGTGTTAGATTTTAATTTGATAACTAATATATTTGATTAAAGGCTGTTAATTACTACATATCAATGTATGACTGATTAGTAGAAACATTAAACTGATTTAATTTATATGAAGTTTTTTTTTATATCCCAAAAACAAAATGGTATTCCATATTTGGTGACTTTCCTCTAATAGTATACAATCAAACAAAATGCATTCTAAATACCCCTTAAAGCATGGGTGGGCAACAGCCGGCCCGCGGGCCGGATCCGGCCCGCTGTATGACTTGATCCGGCCCGCGAGACATTTTGAAAAACCTAATTTAAAAAAAAAAACATTGTGTGGTTTGAAGAAACCACGACACAAGTGAAACTTTTATTGGATTGTAGGCGTCGGATTGTAGACGTTCAACTGAGAATTTTTTATCATATTGCAAAATAAAAACCTGTGTCAGCGATCATCAAAGAGTGAGGCGGCAAACATCAAAGCCTTCGATGTTTACCGCTTCACTGGCGGCGCAACACAAGATTATTTATTCTCAACTGTTCTACACTAGACGATTCTAGATCATTCCTTCATTTTTCCTATATAAGCGGGTGGATGGCCCGAACTTTTCACTGATGAAAGTTAATAAATCGAAATATCGTACAAGGCTGACTGACGATAATTTGGAAAATTCTTTACGTCTTTGTATCAGTGGAATTAATCCAAACATCGATGGATTGGTTTCCCAAGTTCAACCTCAAGTGTCTCATTGATTTCGGTATCGCTATTTAACTTTCGTAGTTTGTAACAATTCAAATTTAACAATTTAATTATAATGTTATTATTTCATTTTATTATTTTAATATTGTCGTTTTATTTAATGTTTGATATCTATCGCAAAGAATTATGAGCACTACAACACTACTTTAAAATGTACTACTTTTAAATGCGGCCCGCGAACGTATTTGCACACTAAAGTATGGCCCACAACATGTCAAAGGTTGCCCATACCTGCCTTAAAGGGTGGAGGTCAAACAATCACATGTGCCATCACGCAGGCGCAATGTGCTTATTGCAAAGATCATTACATTTACTCATGTAAAAAATTTCTATAGTTACCAAGTTCAACGTGACAAAACGAGGTAGGTAATCAAACTAAAATTATGCTTCAATTGTGAGGTGTGTGAGGTGATCATAGGATAGATTCTTGTATTCGTGGAGCCTGCAAGGTCTGTCAGAAGAAACACAACACAATAATTCATCGAAACAATACTCAACATCATGTCACAAAAAATCAGCAAACTAACTCCGACAACATTCAAATGCAAAATCTCAGTAATCTCTCATTAGCCACAAACACACACTTGGCAATGGAAAATAAACAAAACACAGACACACCTCAAGGAACTATTCAACTTTCATCAATCACACACCATTTGAACAATAAAAAACAAAA
Source organism: Galerucella pusilla (assembly GCA_910591695.1). Taxonomy (NCBI): domain Eukaryota; kingdom Metazoa; phylum Arthropoda; class Insecta; order Coleoptera; family Chrysomelidae; genus Galerucella; species Galerucella pusilla. Next base: position 54,077 of record CAJUYI010000774.1, read on the forward strand.
TGTTCTTCTTAGTACAGCGTCTGTATTCCTCAAAGACAAATCAGGTAATTTAATCAAAGCACGTGCATTGTTAGACTCGGGTTCTCAATCAAATTTAATAACCTCTGACCTCGCGCGTAAATTAAATATATATACCACCAAAATGAACGTGTACCAGTGATCGGCGATCAAATGACCACCAATATCACAGAGCAATTAAATACCAATATAATTTCAAGAGAAAACTATTCATTCCAGCAAAATGTAACATTCTTAGTTATAAACCAAATAGCGGGAAACATTCCAAACTTGACTTTCAACAGTTTATTCTGAAAAATATCACTCTTGCTGATCCTGAATTCGAAAAATTTTCAACTACTGCACAAAATTCTTCACGCAGTTATTCACTATTCACGCGGTTCGTAATGGACAGACATTATGTGCCGTTAGTTTTTGCAAATAATAAGGCAGAAGCTCATGAGCAAGTGTTCAAATCTGTAATTTCTGCTTGTTATAGCCAAAATCTAACAATCAATCCAAGTGAAATTGTGTGTGATTTCGAAGAAGCCATTCACAAAGCAAGCCGAGAAGTTTGACCTTGGCCAAGGATAACTGGCTGCAGATTCCACATCAGCCAAGCTTGGCTGAGGGAAATACCGAATCTTGGACTCAAAAGACAGTGAGTTGGGGAAATGGTTACACTGATCTTGCGGCCTCATATATTTAGACAGTGCTGATGTTTCGGAATGCTTCGTTGAGGAATTGATTGCCGAAGCCTCCAATGATGCCCGTATAATGTCCTTCTGCGGTTATTGAACGGACGATTACATTTCTGAATCTGCAAAATTTCCTCCAGAGATGTGGGCCTCATGTAGCCCAAGCCGAGAACGGACCACCAACCACAATGTGTAGTTTTTGGAACTTTAGTTCTTTACGCCAGGGTATGTTTGAGCGACCAGGGGTCGCGACGCAAAAGATCTGACCGTTACGCGTTACGTTACTCTACGTTATGTTACATTGCTTCGTTATGTGCCTTGCTTTTGCGTGCTTGTGCCTCCTTAGTCTCTCTCTCGTTTACGAAGCAGCGATTCATAATAATAAATATGCTCCTACCCGGATTCGAACCCGCGCCGCCCGCGTGCAATGCGAGCATTCTAACCACTGAACGCTATATTGAAATTCTATGCAAAGCTGGTATTCGCAGTGCTAGTGATCTACTTGAATTTGTTCGGATAAATTTTTACTATTATTTCCATATTTTTTTTGCGCGATTAAGGGGTCCAGCTACTTTTCGAAATACAGGGTGTTGAAATTTTGAAAACTTGAATGTTTTAATTCGATAACTTTAAAATGGATGGATAAATTGATTTGACATTTGGCAGGTAGTTTTTAAATGTAAAAGGGCATATTTTGAAAGAAATTGTAGTTTGTGCAACTAGTGTGGATATGATGGCCATATCGCACGAGGACGAAGATGGAGCACGACGCCGTAGGCGGAGTGCTCAATCGTTCAAGTGCGATATGGACAATCCACACGAGTCGAGCAGCATATTTTTTCTACGACCCACTTAGGAAAAAATCTAAAAAATTAAAATTTCTATAAACTGTAATATAACTTCAAATTAAAAATTTAACAATTCAATTTTATGTTTCCACTAATTTTGTGGTAAACGAATGTCCAATTTGTATAATGCTACGGTTTCCTTTTTTAAATATACGATGCTGTTATAAGTAGATGTTGCCAGTCGGACTCCCTCATGGAGGGTACCGTACCATTATCTATATTATCTATAATAATGAATATTCTGCTAAATATTTCAAACGTCCACCTGTTGTCGTTATTAATATCAAGCATAATGATTATTTAAAAATAAAATTAACAATAAAAAAAATTCCTCGCGGGGAATCGAACCCGGGTTTACCGCGTGAGAGTCTGGTGTGCTTACTACTCAACCACCAAAGAATATGTAAATTGTTTATCTATAACGTCAGATGTACTACATAACTTTTGCTTAAAAGGAACTAAAGTTCCTAGCGTGTGTCCCGCGACACGTTCTACCTTTTTTTTTTTTCATAGCATTGCGCGCAATCACAGCATACCTTTTTAAGGGCGTGCGCGGAATTGCATGATGGGATTAGGACAGCCGCTGCGAACCCTGACCGCTGCGCGCAATTGCAGTCTGCCCCAGCGGACATCATCTCGATAGGTGCACTACCTAGTCAGCTGATCGAATGCGATATGTGGTGGAACGGGCCATTGTTTTAAGCAATATTAATCAACCTCTTACAATTAATCATTTTTCACCACTCGATGAATTACCAGAAGTAAAAAATTCCGCGTAAACACAAAATGTAATTATAGCTGATAGTACAATATTTCAGAGATATACTAATTTCTAATTAAATAGAGTCATAGCGTGGATTCTACGATTTAAGGGTAACGCATTATGTTTAAAGCAAGATAGAAAATATAGTAGGAAACTCACAGTGTACGAATTGAAACTGGCAAAACAAGTATTATAAGGGCTACACAATCAGTGCACTTTGCGGAAGAAATAAAATGTTTAAGTAAAAATAGGCCAGTTAACGCTCATTCAAAATTATTAACTTTGAACCCGTTCTTAGATAGCGATCATTTATTGCGTGTAGGAGAGAGAATTGTCACATTATTCACCCGATAATAGGTGTGGATAATGAAACGGGCACATGACACATAATTATACGAAGTCCACGAGTGGGATTTCCTGATAGCAATAAAGACGAATGCTAATGTAGTTAAAATTATTTAAAAAAAATCATTACCACGAATGTAATTGCAAAATGTTAGACAAATATGTAAGTATCTTTTTTAAACTGGCTTACGCATTGATTCAAACAAAGATCCAATCAAACAGCGTAAAAAATGAACGCTGTAATTTGTTACTAACAAATTATAATCAGTGTAATTTTGATGCTATTGGTCGCGATATGGATTGAAGGGTTATACATTTATAACAGTTCTATAATCGCTAGGAAACACAGGAAGTTTTTGATTAACCTATGAACTTGTTAGTCGATGAAAAATAAGTATCCCGCTATTAAGTGTTTTTTATTTAAGAATTTTTATTGTTTCATTGTCAAAAGTACAGTCAATTCAATGTTCAGTTTGATTGGATATTTTTGTTAGTCTATCTTCAAATGCCTGTTACTATACAATTATATTTTATGATATTCATTAGTATCGATTTGTTTTATGAACAAACTATCTTTGTCTAATGATTTTTTCAAAATAGATGCTGTATATAGTAATGTTTGAATTGCAAGAAAACTCTCATAACCTTTTCCTCAATATAACTTATATGACAATCTAACAATGGAGAATGGAGAGTATCTATTAATTCGTATTTATAAGACTATATTGAGCATCTATTTTATATTTCATAATTTCTAATGATTATAAGAAATAAATTCTGTATTGATTTCACAACTATGTAAAAGTTCAATGGTATTATTTGATTTAAGGATTGTGATGATTGCAATCAATAAAGTGTTTTGCATTATCTTAATGTTTAGTTCTAAAGCAGCTAAACTGCTCACTATATCTTATTTGAAGATGGCTTTGTAATTTTAACGGTGTTTCGGAATTCGGTCCGGGTACCTAGCAAAAGGGCTACCTGCTCACAGGGACCTTGTCCAAATCCGAAAGGGTGATTTCGTAATTCGGTCCGCTGTCGAAGCAGGTAGATTTCATGTGGGTATTAAGGATTATTTTTAGCAATTGTTCTTCTGAAGTGCAGAGTGTAAGACGTGTTTATTTGTGTCCGTTATTGTGATTTTGTTTGTTTGACATGGAAAATATTAATTTCACCTCTATGACGAGTGAAAAGGGTGAGCGTTTATTAATAATAGATGGGTTTAAATTTTGTTTTCAAAAATCATTATCTCATAATGTCAAGCGATACATTTGCATTAACAAAAAAAAATGTAAAAGCTACATCAAATTAAATGAATCTGATATTATCGTAGGTTCTGTAATTAATCATACACATGAAGTAGACTTACCAAATCAGTTAGAGAGACAAAAAATGAATAATAACTTGAAAAGAAAGGCGATAGACGATCGACCATCTAAGCTAATTCATACAGAATTACAGAAAAGGGACATTCCAGTAACAAGTAGGGACTTACTGTTAGACAGAAAAAACATTAGCCACAATAGGTTGAAAACTTTTCCAAAAGTGACAAAAACATTTGATGGTATTTACAATTTACAATACACTTAATAGCATCGACATAAAGACTAACGCAAATGAAAATTTTCTATTAATTAATGACCAAGAAAATAAAATAGTTTGCTTCTCAACGGTTTCTAATTTGAAGTTTTTATGTTCTGTTGAAATGGTTTTCGTTGATGGTACGTTTTATAGTTGCCCAAAGCCATTTACTCAAGTCTTTTGTTTTCATTACACGAAAATGTGTATATTCCACTAGCTTTTTTTCTTTTACCCGATAAATCACAAATCACGTACGAATATGCATTTCGACATTTAATTAGTAAGAGCAGTGAATTCCACTTAAATTTTTCTCCTTCAACCATTCGCGCAGATTTTGAAATGGCTATACACTCTGCGGTTAAGACAACTTTACTCACCACTAAAATGGTGGGTTGTCGATAATTTGGCGCAAAGCTGGTGGAAAAAAATTCAAGAGTTAGGACTAAGTGGAGAATATAGAGATAATCACTCTGATGTTGGTAATTTTTAAAAAAATTTTTTTGGTTTACCGTTTTTAAATCCAACTGACGTAGATGATTGCTTTACCGATGATTTAATGTCAATTCAACCAAATAATATTAATGTTGAGAAATTTTGTGACTTTGTCGTGAATACTTATATTAAGTCTGATTCTTTATTTCCTCCGCACGTTTGGGCTGAATTTTCGTCATCTGTATAAACGCGAACCACCAATAACTGCGAATCATTCCACGCAAAATTTAATGCAATGTTTAATGCTCCCCATCCCAACATCCACCACGTATTTATCAAAGCACTTACAGATGTTCAATGTGAAATTTACGTAAAAATGCGTAGCACTGCGTCAAAAACCAAAATTTCGCAAGAAAAAGAGGCCTTCCTTTCTGAACAAAATTTTTTATTTCAAAATGGTATAATTGACCGTTATACGTTCATTCGACATGTTTCGAAAAAATTCGGCCCCATTTTGTGTTAAGATTTTTAAATATATATATGTACATAATATACGACGATATAGTCCAGGTGATTTAGAGTTTAACGCGATAATCGCTGGTATCAGCTTGAAACTTTGTATATAGTTTGCAAAAAATACGTGCAATAAAATAGTACTAACCCGCAAATGCAAAACCTTGCACGACATTGTTTAAATGACAATATTGTGCTATTTTCTAGTAGAATTACTCGTTCATTCGTGAATATCTTTTTTGCTCTTGATTATAAAGGAAAAATGTAAAATACTTTTTTTTTGTCTTCTACAAACGAACAATATGAAACCAACCGCGTCGAAAAATATTGATTAGATCAAAAGTTATTGATGATTAAGTTTAAATAAACATTAGTTAGATTAAACAGTATTAGATTATTTTGTTAACAATGACAATATCCTGTAACTGTGCTTAATTACTGTACTCCGTCAACAGATCACGTGTGCCAAACCCGCAATCGGTAAGTTGAATAGTTAATGAGTTATAGCGTTATAAACAAATTGACGTAGCATTTTTTTGCAATAAACCTGTACCACTTTGTCACTTTCCCTGCATGACGCTGCTTTTTTCTAAGGTAGAAGACGTACGGTGTAATCGAGCGGCGTCGTTATTTTTTCAAAAATTGCATTTGCACGGCGCAAAAAGGCGGTTTTTGGTGTATAACGCCTGGATTAGATACGCGTTTAGCGTACATTTGTAAATATGCCATTTAATTACTATTCCACGTACTGTTTTTTATTTTTGACGATACGCATTTAGCGTAAATTTTAAAACATGCCAGTACAACAACAATAAGTGTGTACTGTTGGTCCTAAGCCCAAAAAAATGTGAAGGAAAATAAAAGTCAAATTAAATAAATAGTAGGTACATGGGACCCAATTCCGAAATCACACTTCGAATTTAATCCGTTACAGGTAGTCCCTTCCGCAGGTAGCGGGACCGAATTCCGGTGCGTCCATATTTAATAATTAAAGGGTAAATATTGATTTTTACCAAAAAAACTCCAAACAAACATAATGTTGTTGTGCAAAAGATTAAACACAGATCTTCAGGCTTTTCTTGAGCAAATACTAGACTCAGTTATGGATTCCCTATGCACTTTTCTATTTCCTAGCAACCATTAGAAAGCATTTTGATTAAACCTTACTCAATCACTCACTTTTAAGTTCTTTACAGGGTGATTCATTAGTGATAGTCCAATACCTTGTAAATCCTCAAAGATATTCGAGTAAAACTGTTACCGATTGTAACCAGCCTAAAGGCACATACCTATTATATTGTAATGTTTTTCTTATTTCTTTAAACTGTTTTTACCGTGGGATAAAATTATACACTCACTATGGCTAATTAATATCGATTTATTAAAGAAACACTTACACACTATAATAATCTTAATTTATATACACACTACTTAATGTCTATTAATTTATCTACACTCGGTATAATAATTGTCCTAATTTATCTTCAACACTGTTTATATTCACTTCTGTTCACTCACTGTATACTGAACCTGTTTACCGATTCACTGTATACTGAACAACTCCTCATTCACTCGAAAATCCACGTATATATACTCCTTCAAATCTCTAGAACATTCGCGATAAACCATTGTATGGTCTGGTACATTTCCAGAACAGTCTGGATATTACCTGCAAAGAACATTTCTAGAAAGGTCGCATTCATCGTTTGCGACAGGACCGGCTTCGGAATTAGTGAGTTCGTAACATTGCCCCCTCCTTAATAGTAAGTTCCTCCTGGAACTCTTGTGTAGCCGGGACTGGATGTTTAAATCGGCAACTGGATCCATTCCTACACTTTCCGGTCGTATGGAAATAACAGGGTACTGTCTTCATCGGATACTGATTACGTGGGGAATAGCTGCAGATTAAAATGTGGACATCGGTATCTTCAAAGATCACTTCCACCATATTCCTAATGACTCGCCAATCCAACTGGTTGCTCTCTATCTTAGGTATCGCTAGTTTCTTCACGTTGGATTCCAGCACGTGGTCTCGAAGACTTCGTAGCGCTTCCCACACATTCCGGTAGGTGGATCGATCCTCAAATTCGTCCTTTGTTACGAGATAGAAGATGTGTCGTGAGTTGTGTTTGAGTTTCAGTGTCTTGCCAGGGGTTGGAATCTGTTTTGAAAGATTGTCCAAACTTCTTTCGAAAGACGAATGCTAAACCTCGTGCATTTTTGGTATTGGCTGGGATGTTGTGTGCCAGTGAATAGTCTTCCGGGAGCGTGAACAAATCTTGTCGTTGCTCTGTAGTAACTCCAAATCTCGCTTTACCGGTACCTCCATATGCGCCCATAAATTCTTCGAAGGCAGGGTCAGGATCTTCCCGGATATGGTTCAGTCCTTCTTCTTTGTCATGATCTCCTTCGAATGGCGCTAGTTGATTTTGGTGGACTACTTTCGGTTTTCCATTGGGAATCTTACTTATGCGATAGATGACGTCGTTGATCTTCTTCTTGATTAAGTATGGACCCTCCCAAGATTTTTGTAGTTTTGGAGAAAAGCCTTTTCTCCACGTTGGGTTGTGCAGCCATACTCTGTCCCCTTCTTTGAAACTGCCTTCAGTAGCCTGCGTGTCGTACCGTTTTTTCATTCTGTCGCTGGCAACTTGGAGATTCGTTCGAACCAATTCGTGTACATCGTCCATCCTTTTTCTCAACTGGATCACGTAGTCTTCTCCCGCTAGATTTTCTCCAGGACGACAACCAAATTCCAGGTCACAAGGAAGTCTCATTTCGCGTCCAAATAGGATTTTCGCAGGTGTTTCACCTGTGGACTCATTGATGGCAGATCGATACGCCAATGCAAATAGGGAAAGGTACTGGTCCCAATCTCTCTGGTGGCTGGAAACTACTTTGGACAGGTATTTTCCAATGGTCCTGTTCATCCTTTCGACCATTCCGTCTGACTGTGGATGCAACGCCGTTGTCCTGGTCTTCTTCATTCCCAGCTTCTCACAAAATTCCTGGAATACATGGCTTTCGAAATTCCTTCCCTGATCGCTGTGAACTTCCAAGGGACTCCATATCGGCTAATGAATTTTTTTACCAATACATCCGCGACCGTTGTGGCCTCTTGGTTCGGAATCGCGTAAACTTCTACCCATTTGGTAAAATAATCCATCACAACCAGAATGTATTTACCACCATTTTCTGTCGTCGGAAATGGTCCTGCGATATCCTATGCAATCCTTTCGAATGGGCTTCCAACATTGTATTGTTTCATGGGAGCCTTTCTCTTGCGATGTGGTCCATTACTCGTAGCACAATTCGTACACTTCTTACACCAGTCCTTCACATCGTCGGAGCTGGTTCATCCAATAAAACCTTTCACGGACTCGCTGAAGGGTTTTCTTCACTCCCAGATGACCTCCTGATGGACTGTCGTGTAACTTCCTCAGTACCTCAGCTACTTTCGATCTCGGGATAACTATTTGTCGTCTATTTTCGGAACCATCATCGTTTTCAAGGATTCGTTTCAACAGGCCTTCTTCCAGGACAAGGGAGTCCCACTGAGCCCAATATGCCTTCAGTGTTGGTGAAAATCTTGACACTTCTTGCCAGGTAGGTCGCCGATTTTTTTGCTTTCATTGCCGGATCATCTTTAGGTGTGTATCATTATCTTGATCTTCTCAGATCCTGGTGGGTGACCATTCTTCATTGCTTACTGTAGTTCTTGAAACTGCAGCTTCCTTAGATTCCACCTTGTTGCAGTGGGAACAGTCTGGTTGGCACGGTCGTCTATACAGGGAGTCGGCATTTCGGTGACTCACACCAGCCCGATGCTCGATGTTGAAATCGTATTCTTGGAGTCGTTCAATCCATCTCGCGATCTGGCCCTCGGGATTCTTGAACTGCATCAACCACTTGAGTGCTGCATGATCAGTCCGAATTAGAAATTTCTTCCCATAGAGATACTGGTAGAAGTGTTCCACAGACTTCACTACCGCCAAAAGTTCTCTTCTCGTGACGCAGTAGTTCCGTTCTGGTTTGGAGAGGACCTTACTGAAATATCCCAGCACTCTTTCTTGGCCTCCTTGGATCTGTGAGAGTACTCCTCCCATACCTACGTTGCTTGCATCAGTGTCAAGATTGAAGTCTCCTTCTGGTAACGGATATCCTAGTATCGGTGCCGTGGTTAAATGTCTCTTGAGGGTTTCAAAAGTAGTTTGACAGTCTTTATCCCAGTGAAAAGTTCTTGTTTCTTCTGTGAGTCGAGTTAGTGGCTTGGCAATATATCCAAAGTTCCTTATGAACGTTCGATAGTATGTGCAAAGTCCAAGAAAACTCCTGACTTGATGTTTGTCTGTTGGTTGCGGCCATTGCTTAATGGAAGCAATTTTCTCTTGATCTACTGCCACTCCTTCGTTACTCACGACATGACCACCCAGATAGTTGACTCGGTTTTGGAATAACTGACATTTCTTCGGGTTTAACACAAGCTGAGCAGCTTGAAGTCGTTTGAATACGTCTTGCAAATTCTTCAGGTGGTCCTCGAATGTCTTACCTAATACTACGATGTCGTCCAAATAGACCAGGCAAGTTTTCCAAGATAACCCTCTCAATACATTTTCCATGAGTCTTTCAAATGTCGCAGGCGCATTACAGAGCCCGAAGGGCATGACTTTGAACTGCCATAATCCGGATCCGGTAGTGAAAGCAGTTTTCTCTTTGTCTTCTGGGTCTATTTCTACTTGCCAATAGCCGGACTTCAGATCCAAAGTGGAAAACATTTTACTGCCAGCAAAAGTGTCTAGCGTATCGTCGATCCGAGGCAGAGGATAGCTGTCTTTTTTCGTCACGTTATTCAGCTGGCGATAGTCCACGCAGAATCTGGTAGTTCCATCCTTTTTCTTGACGAGCACTACTGGAGACACCCTTGGACTAGTAGATGGTTTTATTACTTTTTCTTCCTCCATCTCTTTAATTATTCTTTCAGCTTCCTCTCTCTTCGCTTGCGGTAGCCTTCGAGCTGATTGTTTAATTGGCTTGGCATTGCCAGTATCGATTTTGTGTTTGACGGCTGATGTTCTACCAGTCTTCCCTCCTTTTGGTACGAATAGGTCTCGATACTGCAAGAGGAATTCTCTCATTTTCCTTTTCTCAGCTCGATTCAAGGATTGGCCAGCTATTGACAACATCTGTTCGAATCTGTCATTAGAATTGTCGGTTGTCGTTGTTTGACGAACTACAGACGTCACCGGTGTGCAACATCCAATTCTGGTTTCCTTCTTGAGGGTAATTGGGTAATCGTTCACGTTTATAGCACGTACTGGGATCTCCTTCGCTGACGTAACCAGTCCTTTTCCAATTAGCACTCCTTTACCAACCTCTTCGTCGTGGTTCCAAGGTTCCATCATAACCGGTGTACTTTCTTCCATGATCCCCTGTAGCCGCACTACTATCATGGTTTCGCTTCGTGCAGGAAGAACAGTATCTTCCTGTACAGCTGCCAACACCGTTCTGCTTTCATGTGGATGAAGGAATACTTCTTCGGAACCCACCTTAATGGTTCTGTTTCTAAAGTCCAACTGGAAACCATGTAAATTCATTACGTCCATTCCCAGAATCACGTCTTCTTCGATGTCAGCTACGATTACCATATGCGTGAATTTTTCTTCACCAATTCCCAATTGGATTTGCGTCTCTCCATGAACATTGGCACTCTCCCCTGTTGCGGTCCGGAGTCGCAGTCTCGTTGGCAGAAGCTTATTAGATTTAATTATCTCTGGCCGTATAATGGTTCTAGTTGCTCCAGTATCCACCAGCAGAGTATATTTCCTGCCATTAACTTCGCCATCCACATATACACTGTCGTTACGGCATCTGAGAGAGGCTATCAGTATGAGAGGGTCTTTGGAACGATCCTGGGTCGGTGCTGCCCCCTCGTGGCCGACCCATTCTAGTTTTCCTGGGACGGGGCTCTTGGTTTGCTGGAGTTCTAGGTCGCTTACACGAGCTGCGTACATGTCCTAGCTCGCCACAATTCCAGCATCTAATCTTCCTCGGCTTTCGTTCCACCATGCTTTTTATCAAGTTGACTAACTGGTCAAATTTATCTTCGTCACCCTCTTCTTGAACGGTCCTAACTTTGTTATATCCGGACGCCTTCGTGGCTGCTTCATATTCAAGAGCAGCAGTCAATGCATCGACCAATGTCTTGGGATGGGCTAAACGAAGCGTCCTCTGCATATCAGGGTCACGTAAGCCATTAATGAAGGCCTGGATGCCTAGACATTCCATCATGTTTTCTGGTGCTGATGGATAAGCAAATCGGACTAGTCGGGCAATATCCACTTCATACTCTTGAAGGGTTTCATCACGTCTCTGCTTTCGATTCTTCATCTGAGATTGGTACAAGTGTTCTAGATGTTCGTGACCATATCGCATGTCCAACCTCTTCTTCAGTTGCTCGAAGTCATCCGTTTCTTCAAGAGGTATCGTCTGAAGCACATCCAAGGCATCTCCGCGAAGCGCGATGGTCAAGTTCACTGCCTTCTCCCTGTCTGACCAATTATTCGCTCTAGCGGCTGCTTCAAATTGTTTTACATAGTTGGTCCACGACATCTTTCCGTCGAACGTTGGGGCCTGGACTCGAGCAAAACTGCCGATATCTTCTATTTTGGGGGGTGTTTCTGGCTTGCAGGGTTTTATTTGCTCGATCTTCTTTTCTTCTGCTGACATGTCTTGTGTTCCTGAATTTGCCATTTTTCTCTCTAACTCCTGGATTTTCTCTTCCATTGTTGTCATTTGATTCTCAATATCTGATTTTAGGGACGAAATTTTATTTTCAACTTCAGCGGCAATGTCATTTTTCATTGACAAAATATCAGCAGAAATATCGTCTTTCATAGTAGAAATCTTCTCGTCCATGGAGGAAATGTTAGCAGAAATATCATTTTTCATGGTAGAAATCTTCTAATCCATATTAGCAGAAATATCGTCTTTCATGGTAGAAATCTCATTCTTCATGGTAGAAATCTTCTCGTCCATATTAGCAGAAATATCGTCCTTCATGGTAGAAATCTTCTCGTCCATGGAGATGTTAGCAGAAATATCATTCTTCAAAGTAGATATTGACGAGATTATGGTGGACGACTCGTCATTGAATAAGAATGTTTCGGGATCCAAGTCTTCGCTTTCCAGTGCTATTTTCAGTCTTTCAACTAATTCACTCTTCTTTCCGGACGTTTCCAGCTCCCGATTTTCTAATTCTGCTTTTAGTTCTGTCACTTTCAGGTCACATAGTCTCTTAGCCATTTTTACGTAATTATTTATTTATATTACCCCACACCTGACACCAATGTAATGTTTTTCTTATTTATTTAAACTGTTTTTACCGTGGGATAAAATTATACTCACTATGGCTAATTAATATCGATTTATTAAAGAAACACTTACACACTATAATAATCTTAATTTATATACACACTACTTAATGTCTATTGATTTATCTACACTCGGTATAATAATTGTCCTAATTTATCTTCAACACTATTTATATTCACTTCTGTTCACTCACTGTATACTGAAACTGTTTACCGATTCACTGTATACTGAACAACTCCTCATTCACTCGAAAATCCACGTATATATACTCCTTCAAATCTCTAGACCATTCGCGATAAACCATTGTATGGCCTGGTACATTTCCAGAACAGTCTGGATATTACCTGCGAAAGAACATTTCTAGAAAGGTCGCATTCATCGTTTGCGACAGGACCGGCTTCGGAATTAGTGAGTTCGTAACAATATAATTAGTCGCAATTGTACAAGGTGTTCCAGTTCGCCGTTCCAGATCATAGGTACATTTTAATAGATCACCTTGTATTTCACTTCCAATTTGAATTCTGCTGATATAACGTTATAATAGTTTATCCTGAAAATCGTAATAAATTCGCCCCATATAGTTTAAACAGTACAATTTGAAATTAATCTCCTACAATAATACGTTGTGAAGGTCGTCTAGTATCATAATTTACTAGACCTCCTTATACCTACCGAAACCTTTTATACAGGGCGATCTCAAACTCAAATATATCGGTTTCACAATTTTTTAAATAGATCACTCTGTATTTTATACTTTCCTATACATCAAATTTGATTGAGTATAGCCTATACCCAAATTGAATAGCTTTTGTGATATTTTTATGAATAAAAAGTTTCTATAATACTAAATTCAGTTACATCCTCTAACTAACAAATATTACTGAACTTTATTAGAAAATCAATAATGAAGGTATAAACCATGCTCAATGTGTGACTACCCGCTAGATCGATACAAGTCTCCAAAAGATCGACTATTACTAAGCATTAGCGCATATATTTACTGAAATTTATTAGAAAATCAACATATAAACCATGCTCAATGTGTGACTATCCGCTAGAATCTACATAGACATATACTTTTTTCGGGTTTTGGAAGTAAGTTAGTAAATGTAATAGCTGCAGGGGGTCCACCAGATCCAGCAAAATGTTTAAAGTGGTCTATGAGAAAAAAAGTATGGGAACCTCTGCGCTAGATCGATGCAAGTTTTCAAAAGATCGACTATCACTAAGGGCCGGTTGTACAATTGTAGCTTAGTGAAGGCTCAAGTGTGAACTCAGGTTCAGCGTCAGATTGCTGTTGTTGAGCTTACGGTTGAGCTTCATTTAAACCTTAAGCTTAGTAAAGCCTCCAAGAGGGCAGGTTTAATATAAGCTTAAGCACGGAACATGAATTGTTATCATGTTCCGTGGCTTAAATATGAATGAATTGTATGCAAACATAACCTGCTTAATTTAATATTAAATTAAAAGTTTGTCAAAGTTAATTATGGATATTTTAACCGATGATGAGGATTTTTTGGAGCTTATTGGAATCGTACAACACCCGAGAAGACCTCGGGTGTATAGAGAGCGTATGAAACACTTTGAATGTTGGAGAGTTCATGAGTTTATTCAAAGATTTCGTTTTTCTAAAGAAACCGTTCGCTTTGTGACAGATTGAATATCAGAGGAAATTTCTTGTAAAACTAATAGGTAGCAAATATGACATTAGTAAGGTTATTTGACAAACATATTGTGACCACTTTACTTCATACGCATGCGTCAGTTCGAAAGAAGTTCTACCAACACTTGCAAATATATGTTTAGTAGAGCTGCTACTGAACCATGTTTGTAAAACAGGCTTAGGGTTGAGCTAAGCTTATATTTTAAGCCCAGCTCAGTTGAGCTCAATTTTAAGCTTCAAATGTACAACTGGGCCTAAGCATTAGCGCATTAACATTTTGAAAAGCCTGGCTTATTGTATCTTTCCTGTTGTCTGGTGTACTTTGTACCCATAATCTTGAGAATTTCGTTCAATGAAAATACTTCATTTTACTCTGGTGATATTGGTGACTAGAAGAGTGGTCTAGTTCGTTTAATCCACCTTTTAGGAAATATATCATTCCATTGACTCTGAATGAGTTCCGTCATTGAGATACCACATTTGTTGAAAAAGGAATTAACAAAATGTATAGGGTACGATTGATCAAAGTTGAAGTATAATAAAGTAACATTCATTTATCATATAAAGTACGGGGGGATCCATTTAGATAGGGAAGCAGGTCTAGAACACCATTACAGATGCTGGTTGTAACATATTTATTTTACCCACAATTCTGTATCATTGATTTAAAGAAGTCAAGCAGAATTCAAATTTGATGCAAAATACAGGGTGTACTATTTAAAAAAATGTAACTTTGATCTTGCGCAGTGGTCTGGAATACGCTTACAACTGCGACTAATATGTGCCGTCGGACTGGCTACACTCGGTAAAAGTTATTAGAATATTATTGAGAATTCACAATATATTAGAGTTTATCGCACTAATAATCACCCTGTATAGAATATTAGTAATGAACATATATTATTTTTGGAAAAAAATTAAATACTTCAAAATAAGTAAACAAGAGATAAGTTATATCTCTCAATTGCTCTGATATCATGAATTTCTTCATATAAATTTTTGGAAAACATTTAGTTAATTTATGTTAATACTACTAAGTAAATGTGAGTCACTTCGTTAACTGAGCTTTATTGTATTGTATTATATTTTTATAATGTACATAGTCACTTCGCTTACTGAGCTTTATTGTACTATATTGTATATATAGGGTTAATAAATACCGTTGATTGATAAGTTTGAAACTTATCAATCAACGTAAATACAAAAATTTTGTCTAAAATGGGAAAACAGAATTCCGCTCAAGCCGAATTACACTTATCAGGAGAGTATTGCCAAGAAAAGCAAAGCAAATATTTGAGGACATGAGAGCGATACGTTATTTTTCCACATTTTCCAGATTACGAGGATAATGATCAAGCTCTCTAACAAAATTATGTTTTCATTATTTATAACGCTGTTTAGAGTCCCAGTATCGGTAACAAATTTTTCACCGGTAATTTCACCCCATGGGTACCAATATTGCAGTAAATCTTTTATTTAAAAGTTTGCAATAAGAACAACACAATTTGGGCATTTTACACAAACTAGCATATTTCTTCTGCCTTTGTAATAAACACTAAATGTGGATTCATGCAACATCAACTAAACTACAACTAATTCTACGTATAAATTAAATTTGAACTGAGAATAGTCAGCTATTTATGCAACATAAATTAAGAAGTTAATAAATCAGCAAAACATGCGCAGTCATTTCAATCATTTTTCAAAACTTCCAATAGGATCAAGCTGTCGAATAGCTGAATATAATATTAAACGTAAACCAACTTGTTCATGAAAAATACAAGCTCATGTAAACAATAGCAGGACACAAATCACCAGTGGATTGCTGTGGTCATGCCTGCGCTATGGCGAGTTCATGGAAGAAATTAATTTCTTAGTTGAAAGTTGGCCATCTTCCTTAGTTTTAATTTAAATTTCCATTTCCTACTTTCGTGCATGAACATCTACATTACATTATATGGTTTTATCTTCTCACTTTAGTTGTAAATTAATTCAAGTTTTAATTGTAGCCATCATGGAGCATCCAGTATATTGGATTTAAAATAACGTCACTTAAGCTATGCGTTGTCATCCAAACTTAACGTGTAGTCTAAATTTCAATTCGATTGAATCGGATGCCGGAAAGTGAGCCAAATTTAGTAACAAGACACCGACCCATGTGAAACTCAATAAAAGCTCGTAAAAAGTCGAAACTACCGATAAAAAAAAGTGTTAGAAGTGCTTAGGTTAAAATGTATGATTCATTACAATTTTCAAACTTACAATAAAAACTAAGTGCATGAAAATTTTTTAAATTCTCTAAAATCGCATAGTTGCTTTTGCCGGTTATCCAAGGCATCTTTCATCAACGTCCATTTGAGTCACAAAAAAGTGAGACTCTCCATTTTATCGTTTTTATTTTAGATATATGTTATGTTTTTGCAGATTAATTTTGTGAGCGTATATAATTTTTCAAATTTGATAAATTCTAGCAGCTTATTTGTAATGGTTTCTATTAAAATTTCAAGAAATATATCAATATTAAAATTACTTTCCCATAATCATTGTGGTTTGAAAATTTTTTAAATTCTCAAAAATCGCATAGTTGCTTTTGCCGGTTATCCAAGGCATCTTTCATCAACGTCCATTTGAGTCACAAAAAAGTGAGATTCTCCATTTTATGGTTTTTAATTTAGATATCTGTTATGTTTTTGCAGATTAATTTTGTGAGCGTATATAATTTTTCAAATTTGATAAATTCTAGCAGCTTATTTGTAATGGTTTCTATTAAAATTTCAAGAAATATATCAATATTAAAATTACTTTCTCGTAATCATTGTGATTACTAATAAAAATTACGTTCTTATTGTCCTGATAATATACAGCTTATCTTATAAATAATATTTTATTGCACATCACAATACTCATTAAGATTAATACTAATTCTTTGAGCTCGTTATCATTGAAAAAATGGTGTTACGACCTGATAATATTTTTATTTAGGCAATCTTTGATTGTCTCGATAATTTTATCTTATTCTTCATACCATTTAGAAAATGGAATTATATTGAAATTTGATGTTTCAAGTACGATTTTTTCTCTCTGTACAATAAAAATAAAAAACAAATTTTCGAGAATATCTACATATACAAATATAATAAAATTATTTGCTCAAAGCTTAATAGTATGATACGATTATCGTGTCATTTAAGCAAATTCATCCCTTGATTGCATAGAAAGTTGAGAATTGATACCCTTTGTAAAATGGGAAATTAAACATTCGATATTTTGTACATTGTCCATCATTGGGTATAGTTTTCAAAGTACACCTTGTTTCGCTGCTCAAAGCCCCACTGCTGAGCTGCTAGCATGTCGACAGCGAGGAGCCGGGTAGGAAGGACGTGTCTTGAATATTCAGAAGCAAGCGAAGCAGATTTTGAGAAAGCGATCGGACGGAGGCTGATTTTTATCAGCCGAACCGGCGAAAGCTAATCAGACGACGAAAACAGCGTTTTAAACGCAAATAGTGTTTTTTAACACTTATTTTCTATTTATGAAAGTCTTGAAAAATATTTTTTAGTTTTTAAGTCCGGATTTGATAGATGTTTTGTATGTTTTAGGACCTGTGGAGGACAGGAACTATTAAGATGCCACCCAAAAAGAAGAACGACAGCCGTGCTAGCAGCCAAGCTAGCAACAGGACAAGGAGGACAATGGAAACAACATCGGACTCGGACAGCGAGGACAACGAGGCAACAAGAGCCATGAAGATGGCTGATAAGGTGGTGCGAGAATGCACAAAGAAACAGGAAGAAGCCACGAAAATGTTGAAAGACATGGAAATAAGGAAGACACTCCTAGACGAAAGGGACCAAGCCATAAAAGAAGCAATAGAAGCGAAAAGAGCCGCAGAAGAGATGAAGAAAACCATCCAGCACATGGAAGAGGAGATAACAGGACTAAGAAAAGCCATGGAGAATATGGCAATAGCAATGGAAGAAATGCAAGAGGATAAGAGAAGCCGAAGCCGTTCAGAAAGCGTCCGCAGAAAGACGCAGAGGACAGAATCCCCAAGAAAAGACGAAGAGAGTGAAGAAGAGGAGATTGATTTCACGGAAGTGATATCCATCAGGGAAATACAAAAAAAAGAAGACACCGCCCGAAGGAAAGCCAACGAGGAAGCGATGATGGACGAGGTCATCCGCGAAGACAACGACGACGCACCGACCACCACCCGTCATTCTGCGGAGCATCCACCACTGGAGCTCCGTAAGAAAAGAAATCGAAAGAAGAAACATAAAGACGAGGTTAATAACAATCCGGGAAAGACTCGGAGTGAAAATACCCTGCGACGGACCAGAGGACTACAGGAACCTCACAAGGTACCTGAAAGAAGAGAGAAAAGAAGTGGAGTAGTATACGTATATGCCACAAGAAGAAAGGATGGCAAGGATCGTCATCCGAGGACTAACGCACTGCGAGGACTCCAAGGAAATCAAGGAAGAAATCGAGAGGCAAGGGGTAAGTATAAAACGACTAACCCAACTTCATTCCAGATTCGGAGAAAGAAGACCGCTACCCATCTACCTGGTGGAGCTGGAGCCTGAAGAAAAAGAAAAAATCCGGAAAATCCAACACATCCAGAACGTGAGGATCAGGTGGAAATAACAAAGAAGAGGAAAAGGGCAGACGCAGTGCTACAACTGTCAAGGCTTCCGCCACGGACAGACGACGTGTAACGTAAGCACTAAATGCGTGAAGTGCGGAGGACCACACCGATCCAACGACTGCCCACGACCGGAGACCAAGCCGGCCACCTGCGCAAACTGCCAGGGAGAACATCCGGCAAACTACAAAGGATGCCCAAAAGCCACAAACAACCAGAAGACAAGGACAACAGCAGTGAAGAAGACAGGAGTCAGCTACGCCCAAGCCGACAACAACAAAACAACAGATCCTCGAACAGGTGACAAAGCTATTAGCTCAGCTAATTGCTTAAAGTCGCTTGTAAGAAATCGGAAGAAAAGAAGACACACTCTATAAGGGTGTTTTCAGCCGAAATTGCCGGCTGAGGACGCACTTTGTAGAGGCAGCGCAAACACACACAACGGAAGACCGCCGAAGAAAAAACCACCGAGGTTACACGGCCAAAGAGAAGACGGCTCGCCCCCAGCTGCTAGCCCTTTTAGCTAGGGACGAGCTGTACGCCGAAACGCGAACTACAATCGTTGATTGAGGAGTGAGAAGATACGCAACCTTACGAGGCAAAATGTAGCGCGAAAAGTGCCCGAGAATGGGATGGCGACACTATCGTCGAGCCCGAGAATTTTGTCAGGCGAGCTATGATCAGTAGACAGGGTAGTTTTTGAACGTTCACTTCGATAGTTATAATCGGTTTTGCATTTGTTTGAGTCGGCAGTTGATCGGTACCAGCAGTATAAGTATTTTTTATTTTTGAATTTCGTTGTGCTTTTTAAATTTATTGAATTATGGAGATGAAAAAACAAAATACCTGTTGTTATAGGGGATGTTGTAATAAAAAGAAAAATAAAGACAATATAATCAGTTTTTTTAAATTCCCAGTGTCTAAATCAAATTTAATTTCTGAGTGGATACAGAACTGTGGAAATATGGATCTTTTTATGATGGAGGAGACATCGCTAAAAAATCTTCGTGTATGCGAAAATCATTTTTCAAAAAATGATGTTTACCTCAGTGGGAGAAGAAAATTACTAAGAAAAGATGCAGTACCCGTTTCTTGGAAAGGTATGTAGGTTAATTATATTTTTGTCTGCTAATTTTGACTTAAATTAAATGAAAATTATTAAATAATTAGATATCAATTAATAGGCATGATGACTGATTTTGAAAAACTGCTCTACGATGTTTGTTCGCATAAGTTTAATTTAAAAAAAGTTGTTTCTTTCAAAAATAAAGGCTAAAAGGAGAAATTTACGTTTTTAAAATATAATTAAAATTTCGCACCAAAACGCAAAAATATTTCAGTTAGCAAATTAGAAGTTTATTTTGATTACCTCTACTATAATTTGAATTATTATTTTGTGTGATTGTCATGAATTCTATAAAACGAGTACCTAAATATCATTTAAACGATGAAAAACCAGAAAATACGATAAAAGATCGAACGATATACAAAAGGTTGAAGTTACACAAAAGTTGACAGTTTTTCTCGTCTAATTGCTAGGCAACAGTTTCTCATTAAACAATCCAAATTTACCCGATAAAATACAAACCTCTTGTGCAATTATAAGTGAAAATAATACCCTGGCAATAGTGATTTTCATCATGCCTGTTCATAATTTTCTGTTAGGTTAGGTTAAAATAAGTGTTATACTTTTTTATTGAATAGGCGAAATTTTTTTTCCAGTTACTGAAAATATTCCTGGTACTTCTCAAATGCAAGAGGATACTTCGCAGTTCCTCCCAATCGCATGCAGAGGTAGGAAATAAAATTTAGCAATCAACGATGATGTTTCTAATAAATTCCACAATGAGTATATTAAAAAACATATTAATATTGACAATTGTTTCGATACTGACAGAATGTAACTTCTGTCATTCTGACGATGATATATCAATGACAAAACACTTGTCAATATCAATATTTTTACAATGAAATAAACTGTAAACGTTTAGCTAAAACAGTAGCTTTATCAAACAAGTGAAGGTATAGTGAACATTTTCTCAATTTTGATTTATTTGTTTATACGAAATTTCAAGGATATTGCAAGGATATTTACAAAAATATTGAAAAAAGAATGGTTGATTTTATTTGGTGGTTAAGGAGATTACCTGCATTTTTTGAATTCAATCTATTAGAAGCTCTTGAGATGAATAAAAATAAAATATTCAAGTAATCTTCTTAACGACCAAATAGATATCAATCTCTCTCACTTATTAACCTTATTTATCTAGAAAATAGTTCGGGAATTATTGTTGTGAGTAAATTTCCAGGTAAACTTATTCAATAATTTCATTAATATTCGCAGAATTCCGTGTTTAGGTAAAGTCCGTCCGGAAATATAAGAACCAAACTTATTGTTAAAGATTATTTATGACCTCATAATTCAGCAGGTCCCTTTCTGTTAAAATCAATATACCAATAACTATAGTTGTTTTTGAAGATTTAATACTTAGTTATAATTATAGGTATATATTGATTTTTATAGAAACGGTACTGCTTTATACCTGAATCATGAATAATCTTGTATATGTTTACAATAAGTTACATCTTAATTGGAGATTATAAAGTTGGGATATTATATTTCCGGATGGACTATACTTTTTGCACTTTATTTCCATGTAAAAATTTTCTAATACTCTTGTTAAATTTCTAAAATTCCGTATGTATTTATTCACTGTATAAATTAAATTTTTTTCATTATCCCTCGTTCCATGAAGCTACTGTTTTAGCGAAACGCGTCACAAGTTTAAAGTGAACATAAGTTCAAATAATAATATGATGAAGATTGAAACCAATTAAATTGTTTTATTGCATCGTTCAGTATGGATCTTCATCAAGTAAAATTTTCCCAATTTTTTCAATATTTCAAATCAGTTTTATGACTGTATTGAAGGTTACGAGGATTTAGGATTTCTTGGTCGAAAAAACAAAGCCGCCAATTCAGCTCTAGTATTTTATATTAGAGGCATTTTTGATAACTGGAAAATGCCTTTATGCTATTTTACCTCAAATGGGTCCATAAAAGGAGATATCTTGGCACAGATAATAACATACGTTATTCAAGGTTTGGATAAGATACAACTTATTCCAGTAGCTCTAGTTTGTGATCAGGGCACCTGTAATAGAAGTGCTTTCAAAATTTTAGGTCCAACAGAAAAGTATCCATTAATTTCTATTAATAGTTGTAAATTATTTACCATATTTGACGTTCCACACCTATTAAAAAGCCTAAGAAATAACTTTATGAATCCGAAATTATATTTTCGAATTAATGGAAATCCCGTATCTTGGCAAGATTTAGTCAAAACATATTCGCGAGATAAAGAAAGCAAAACCACTAGGGCATTGCCAAAAATTACGGATACCCACTTACATCCAAATACATGGCAAAAAATGAGAGTCAAATTTGCAGCTCAGATTTTCTCAAATTCTTTTAGTGCTGCAATAAGGACATGTTCCCAAATTAATGCCTTTCAAAGTGCAACAGCCGAAAATACTGCAGACTTCCTAAAGAAAATAAATGTTTTATTTGATTCCCTCAACAGCAGAACTCTATTTGATCCAAATCCTGATAGACGACCCCTTTCTCTTAAAAATCCCACCTCATTGAATCACTTAAAATTTGGACTTGATTATTTTAATTCAATTGAGATTTTTGAAAATGATATCAAAAGAAATAATATCCACTGTATTAACGGTTTCATTTGGACACTTAATTCAGTTCTTGGTTTATTTGAACATTTGAGAAATACCTTCAACTGTAATTATATGATAACTAGCCATCTGAATCAGGATCCATTAGAAAATCTATTTTCTGTAATTAGGAATAGGTGTGGATACAATGCAAAACCAAGTGTCCAACAATTTCGAATATCTTTGCAGTGCAACATAAACATTAGATTACAAAAAGCATTAGATAGTGGAAATTGCGAAGAAGATTTGCAAGAGTTTTTAGAATTAGACGACAATCAGTCAAATAAAACTGACCTTCCAGTTATGGAAGCTAATAACTATGCAACTAATTCTTCGGAAAATATATTATCGCAAACTGATATCAGCGGCTTTATTTCTACTGATTTGGACATTCTTAATGAGACTAACAAAATTATTAATTTAGAAACTTGTTCTAATGTTTATGTTGCCGGATATTTCGCCAAAATGTTGGTAGAAAAAACAAAATGTGAAAACGATTGTTATAATTTTTTAATAAAAGATCAAATTGATATAAATGACAAGAAAGAAATTTTGTTAATTAATAAAAGCTTTGCTACAAAAAATAACGTA
Source organism: Galerucella pusilla (assembly GCA_910591695.1). NCBI lineage: Eukaryota > Metazoa > Arthropoda > Insecta > Coleoptera > Chrysomelidae > Galerucella > Galerucella pusilla. Next base: position 77,256 of record CAJUYI010000774.1, read on the forward strand.
TCTTCTCTTAAGAACCCGACAAACAGTTATGTGAGTCTATGCCAAAAAATGATAAAATCTTTTAATGAAATTTACCAGATATTAAAAGTTAGTGATAATCTATCCAAATCAATTTATAATAAACTATTAGAAATAATTCACTTACATAAGACAAACTTATGTCCTCTGCATATCGAAAAATATTTAAAATTATTAATTAATACTATGATTTATAACAACTTGAAATGGGAAAGTCAAAATCTGAAATCAAATTTAATGAAAACTGGTAAACCTCACCGAAAGATATGTATTTTATCTAAAAAAACAAACACAAATCAGCAGCATCTGTAGATACTTTGTAGATATTTTGGTTTTGGATACTTTTCTTTGGTAACGTTGCAACAGTATTTAGATATAAGATATTTTATTTGTACTACTTGTATTTCTAGTTGATACTTTTTTTTATTTCAAATTGTAAATATGTAGGTATTTATAAATCTTTACTTAATTTTTTTTTCTTGGGCAGGGTTGATATTTGAAACGTAGACATATACATGTGTATACATTGTATCCCTATTTTTGTATGATTTCATTTTGATCATATTTATTGTACCTACCGAAGTAAATTTCCTTTATTCCAGTATTTTCGACTTAATAGATAAGTATTATGTTAAGTTATTCAAGATAGGCATACTAATAATACCTAATAATAATAATAATTAAATAAAGATATACTAATATATGAACAGATTTTTGTTTTATTTACTTTTTAAGGTGGTAGGTACCTACTTTACTCCTTCTACCATTTGCATTAGATGAAACAGTTGATTGAACGGTAAAATGTTATTTTTCAGCGGATATACATGAAATCATTTCATAATACTGGAAATTATGATTTGGTGTTTAGTGCGACTTTTACATACGGTTTTCATACATAAATCGACGACAAATAGTTCCTTCAAACATTATCCTAACGTCATTATCTCAATAAACGCTGAGCGCCGAGTACGAATCCCGTATTGTTGCCCATTTCATAGAAATTAATACTTATCTATTTATTTTAAACCTTTTGTTATGCTGCATCTGGCGAGACGTGAGATAAAATGAGAGTTTCCTTGTTGGGCCACCAGAGGCTCCACCTTACAAATGTCGTGACTAGGGCCAGGGGTCAATCGGCGTAAGGAGAATGAAAAACGTCGTCTGCTACAAATAAATGTATTGCTTTGCGTATCTTCCCAAACTCCTCAATCAACGCTACAATGATGAGACCCATCGGATAAGATGGGGGGAAGTGGTGGAAGTTCTCCCCGGAGGTGTACCTCGCTTAGAGAGGAACATCCTGGGTGGGACGGGCTCATCAAGGTTGTGTGTGTGTGCCTCACTGCTCCGGGCCTCACAAATAGTTTTATTGCCATTGCCGTTTTTCTTAGTACTAACCTTTAAATATATATATATATATATATATATATATATATAGGCTATTCATTCCTGTCGGAATGGTGGCCGCTGATTTCAGCTCATCAGATTCATTTTTCTTGCGGTGAATCACTCCGCTGTTTTCTCCTTATTTATTTTCCTTTATAAATTACTATGAGTTTTTGCTTCTTCTGTTATCTTCTTCCATTTTTTCCTGTCCTTTATATCTATTTTCCATTTGTTTATATTCATTTTTCGTATATCTTCTCTAATTTGATCTTCCCATCTTGCCTTCGGTCTTCCTTTTAGTCTGCTTAGTTGTGGTGTCCAGTTTGTTATTCTTCTTATTATTGTTGATGTCTCCCTTCTAGTTACATGTCCATACCATTTTAACATTTGAGCTTTTATGAACCTCACGATATCTTCTCCTTTCATCTTCTCTCTAATTTCATGATTCATAATTTTTCTGAATTCCCCCTCTTCTGTTTTCACTGGGCCAAAAATTTTCCTTAATATTTTTCTCTCAGCTATCCTTAAGTTTTCTTCGTTTTTACTTGTCAAACACATAGTCTCTGCGGCATATGTCATTGTTGGTCTTATAGCAGCTTTGTACAATTTCAATTTGGTGTTTTTACTTAAATGTCTGTCATTCATCAATTTATTGTACTTCCAGTACGCCTTATTTCCCGCTTTTATTCTTTCTGCTATCTCTACTTTTCTATCATTTTTCTCGTTTATCATCACACCTAAATATTTAAAATTTTCTACTTTTCTAAATTTGTAATTCTGTATTCTTATTTCGTTTATATTTTCCGTTGTTTCCCTGCTGACTATCATGTATTTAGTTTTTTCTTCATTTATTTCTAAGCCTCTACTTTTCGCTTCTCCAGGCAAATCGCATAGCATCTTATCCAGGCTGTTTCTATTTCTTGCAATTAAAGCGAGGTCGTCTGCATATCCTATTATTTGTGTCATATTCTGAGAAATTATAGTTCCCCGAGTTATCCCTTTAATCGCTCCGTCTAACGCTATATTGAACAGCGTGGTTGATAGTGCATCACCCTGTCTTACACCTTTTTCAATAGCAATTTCTTCTGTGTATCCCTCATCTGTTATTATTGTAACATTTTTCTATCGTTTGTGTCATTACATGAACGGCATCTATTGTCGATTTCTCACCTCGGAACCCATATTGGTAATCTCCTAAATTCTTTTCCGAGTATTTAGTTATTTTCTGTCTTATTAGCGACGTTAGTATCTTATATGCCGTATTAAGTAGGGTTATGCCTCGGTAGTTTTGGCACTTTGTTTGGTCTCCATTTTTAAAGATAGGTTTTGTCAATCCTAGATTCCATTCTATTGGCATTTGTTCTTCATTCCATATTTTGGTTATTAGTTGAAATATTTGTTTGTTTAGTTCTTTTCCTCCTTTCTTCACTAACTCGTTAACTATTCCATCTGATCCTGGTGTCTTCTTCTGTTTGAGATTCAATATTATTTCTTCGTATTCTGCGTATGTTGGTGGGGTTTCTTCTTCTTCTTCCTCCTCTAATGCCTCATAGTTTGCTTCTGTAACCCTATCCTCCTTAAACTGTCTTTTATAGTACGTTTCCCATTCCGTTTTATTTATTCTAGCCGTTTCTGTCTTCTTTTTACTTTGTTTTTTTATAAGGTTAAATAATCTTTTGTTATCTTTGCTGTCCTGCTCTATATCCAACATCCTTTTCTTTACCCACTCTGATTTTTTTGTCTTGCAACATTTGTCAGACTCTTTCTTTTTTTCCTTGTATTCTGCCAATTCTACCTCTCTTCCTGTAATAAGCCATTTCGCCCGTGCTTGATCTTTTTTCTCTTTTTTCTTCTCACATTCTTCATCGTACCAATCTTTACTTTGTTTTTTCTCTTTTGTTCCTAATATTTCATCTGCTGTTCTTGCCATACTATTTTTTATGCATTCCCATTTTTGCTCTATGTTTTGGTCTGCTCCTTCCACTAGGTTTTCTCTTAATCCTTGTATGTATTTTTGTTTCGTGGTCTCTTCCTCCAGCTTTTCAATGTTCCATTGTTTTAATTTCTTCTCCCTTGCAAAGTTCCGTAATATCTTCATTTTCATTTTTACCACTACTAGAAAATGGTCAGAGTCTGCATTTGCCCCTCTAAATGAGCGAGTATCTTCTATTATTTTCAGCCATTTTCTCGATATAAGTGCATGATCTATTTGATTGCCTTCTTTGGTTCCTGGTTTCATCCATGTTACTTTGTGTTGTTTTTTATGTCGAAATTTTGTACTGACTATATATGTGTCTGTGCTTGTTCCAAAGTTACAGAGCCTTGCACCATTATCGTTAGTCTTGCAGTGTATTGTTTCTTTCCCTGCCACATTTTCATTGTATTCCTCTTTTCCAATTTGTGCATTAAAATCTCCTATCACTAGCTTTATATCATTTCTGTGTGTTTTTTCCCATACCTCCTGTAGTTTGTCATAGAATTCCTCTTTCTGATCATCATTTGCTTCCTGAGTTGGTGCATAGACATTTATTATGGTTAAATTTGCTTGTTTATTTTCGATTCTTATGCTTGAAACTCTGCCATTTACTGCTTGAAATTGTAGTACTTTATTTCTTAATTTTTTATTTACTATAAATGCTGTACCATTTCTTCCTTGCTTTTTGTCTCCCGAGTAGTAAAGGGTATATCCTTCTTTATCTATTCTTCCTTCGTCTTTCCATCTAATCTCTTGCAGTGCCAGTACTTCTAAATTATACTTATCCATTTCTATAGCTATTTCTGCCATTTTACCGGTTTTCAGCATTGTTCTAACATTCCATGTGCCCACTTTTATTTCTTCCTTGTTTTTCTTCTGTTTGTTTGTTTTTATTTTTCATTTCTTATTTGACTGTTGTCTTTGTTCCGTTATCGTTTCCTTGTTCCTTGCCTGGTCATCACCTATATTCTTTGTCCCATTGTTTTGTGCTATTTTTTTGTCCTTACCAGTTTTTCAGATAACTTATCCCATATCCATTCTTCCCCATCAATGGTTATTTTATTAAATCCAATCTTAACCGTCCTCCCATTACTTCTTTCCTTATGTGCCCTGTCTCTTATTGTCTTTTGTCTTTCCCTCTCTTTCTTTGTTAGATCATGATTTATGTATATTCTGTCGCTTTTTATATACCTTAATTTTTGTTTATTTTTCATTATTTTCTCCTTCTCTTGACCATTATCTAGTTCTATCAGCACAGTCTTCTCTCCTAACTTGTGAGCTGCTTTAACTTGTACCTGTATTTCCATTTGGCTTTCCATGAAAGTGGTGACTGCTTTGCTTAACTCAATGTTATCCGTTATATTCATTTTAAGACCAGTCATTACTACGTTATGTTTTATTTTCTCCTTTTCTGTCCATTCTTGATTTGTTTTAATAGTTCTCAGTTCTAACCTTTAAAAGACAGCTGTCAAAATTTGATAAGATATTCTATTCATTATTTAGGAAGATATTGTGCTAACAGTACTTTTAAATTGATGGATAAAAAAAATCAATACCGTTTTAGCGTAGCGATGGATTGAAAAGTGTTACGGGGACATCGCTCCATCAGAAGCAACAATAAAACGATGGCTTGCTGACCTCAAACATGGTCGTAGAGACACCGAGGATGCGGAACGCAGTGGACGTCCAAATAAGGCGGAACACCAGAAAACATAAAAAATGCACAGAATCGTTTTGAATGATCGAAAAGTGAAGTTGTGTGAGTTAGCTGACATCGTGAAGATATCTATGAGAAAGGTCTGTTCACGTTTGTTTAGTGTTGATCAAAAAACAAGAACGTGTTGATTCGACTGAGCAGTGTTTAACCATGTTTAAATGCAACAAATCGATTGTCACATATCGACTATGTGACAATGGATGAAAGACTATGTGACAATGGATGAAACATGAATCCATCACTTCGCTCCGGAATCAAAATGATCTTCATTTGATTGGACATCAGCTGATGAACCTGGTCCAAATCGCCCGAAAGCACAACAATCAACTGGAAAGGTTATGGCCTTGGTATTATGGCAGGCCTAAAAGAGTTCTCGCCGGTGAAAAATTTCGCTCGAATGAAAAGGTTATCGCTGAAACTAAGGCCAATTTTAAGGCAAAACATAAATCGTTTCACAAAAGTGAGTGCTAGAGCGGCGCTGTAATGATTACGTTGTTTTTGATGAAATAACGTTGATGAATAAAACTATTTTTGAACAAGAAAAACGTGTTTCCTTCGTTAGGTCCGGGACTTTGCATCCCATGGAATACTCCAATCGATAAGTATACAATGACATTTCTTATCTAACTTCTTCCTTTATACTTTTTGTTTGAACCTGTATAGAAAATAATATTTTATGAATCACTCCTATTGAGAATTTATTAATGAGCTAAATTCGTTATTCAAGTTATGACTTCAACAACTGATAAATTAGGTTGTGACGAGAGCTAATAAACGAAAGAATGTGTCTTTCCATTTGTCGCAGTTACTTTGATTAAATTAAGTCAGAAGATTTCATTAAACTCTTAAAAACACGGTTCTTCTTATGAAGTAATAGTTTCGTGAAATGATTGTAGATAAGTCATATATTTTATAGGAAATTTTTCAAGTTATCTGGATATGTGATACTTAAATACTTGTGTTAGATAATAACTAACCTTCAATACATACAAACATATCAAAGAATAATGAAATTGGTTGGTTAGATAACAAGATGAATCTGATGTGCTGATTATACTCCATTCTCTGTTTAACAAAATATCGTTTGAAATATACAGTGACTTGAAAAGGGTGTGCTCCATGGAATACACATCAATAACACATCAATAACAAATAAACTACCAACCATATTTCCCAGATCTAACCTCCAGGTACTACTTGTTCGCAAGTGTCAAAAGATGCATTATTAAAAATAATAAACTATAATATATTAAGGATACGACAAGTTGTAAAAAAAACCTGCGAGGCAAGGGAATTGATGTCTTACTCTTAAAATAGACTGGGGATATTGATGAATAATATGGGTGATTCTGCCAGCAACGTCAAATTCAACAATAATAATTTTGGTTTTTTCCTAAATTTTGAAAATAATACATATTATGTAGTTAAATGATAAAACCAGAAAAGATGAATAGTGCTAGTTAAACGGCCCAAATAAATACAAAATATTTTTCACATAGGTAATTCATATTTCGTTCCATTTGCTATTAAGCAAATGAATTTATATGGAAATATTTTTTATTGAATTAAATATGTATGGATTGCTACTTGGTCTTTAAGAAGTGAAATTATATTACAATAAAATTATTAATCGGATAAATAACGAATGGTGATTTATAAATCAACAATTTAAACATTTTGGAAAATCTTAATATACCTTTCCAGCTTTCCGTTAGAGGGCTGTAGTGAAGACAAGAAAGACAAATTTGATAATGATCACAAAGGAATGATCTTTTAATGTCCATGAGTAAGATGTGCTTAATATTGATCGATTCGCTGATTATTGCTATTATTCTTAAGAAAATTCACTTTTCCCAGGAAATCCTAATATTACAAACAAACAACTCGATTCCTCAGATTTTAACGTCCTATTTCACCCCATATTTTACAAATTCTTGTTGTTATTTATTCAGTTGAAGGCGATAAAAACAATCTAGTTTTTGTAAAAGTTGATCAGAAAATAATTGAACTGAAGGATAGACGAGTTTCCCACATACCTTTTCGCCCAATTTAACGTCACATGATTAATGATTGAATACAAAATTATTTTTTCTGCAACTGCCCTTCACAAATATAGATCTTTATAATACTTCAAAATTACTATGTTTCTTTGTGTTATAATGCTGTACATTTTCAATATTTAAGTTGTGAAGATCATACAGTATCGCTATTCAATTTTAAATTATATTATTATAGTATTTTTTATATACCAAGTTTGTTTTATGAATAAGGATGTGGTTCAGATAAATTTAGCTTAACAGTTGTGAAATGGACTCTGCATGTACTATTATATTTGAAAAGAAGTGTTTAAGAAATCATTTGGCCATATTAACAAAATATTGCATATCTAAAGATCATAATATTATGAATTTTTTTTAACTTCGAAGTAGATTGTAAAAAGTATATTCATAGCTACTTACCATGTTAATTAACTAGCCAACAAGACATAAAAAATAAAATAAAAATCACTCTCATATGAAACTTCACTGTGAATTCATCCACGCACTCACCGTAGTCTAAAGTGTACCACTAATAAAAATTAACTAGCTAAATTGCGGAATGAGTTTAACTGATCCATCATTCAGAGATAGATAATAACGTAGTTTTATTAACAACAGTACCAGCTGTTTTTGAGTTTTGACTAAATTTAAAGGCTCTATTTCACAAACTAAATAATTTTTTTCATTATATTTTCAACGCATGTCATAAGGTTAACAGATAATAGAAATAATTACTTATTTACCACTTAAGAAATTCTTTGTCATTATTATCTCTACTTATCACTAAGTAACTAAATACAATTATTATTCCTATTATTCCTACATGATTGCAATTACAAATATTAAAAGCGTTAGTTTTTATATGTTGGGTATACAGGGTGTCCCAGGAGTTCGTACCAAAAACTTGGGAGGTGATAGAAAGACTAAAAATAATGATGGTATTTCATATAAAATTTTTTCTTTACGCCCTTCGTTAACGAACTATAGGGCTCTAAAGTTGGGAATGAAAAATGGTTTTTTATTTACAATTATTAAATGGCTGATTGGAAATTAGTAATATTTCAACCGTTAATAAACACCATAATTGCACACTTTTTGGCGTGATATACAAGTCTACAACATGCTCGTGAACTCAGATATCGACTAAGTTAAATGGTGGATGCGCCATTTTTTTGGTAAGTAAAACTTTTTTCAGTTATAAACGCAACAATTGGAGTTTGTGAACATTTTTAGAGATATCAAAACCTCTTGTGATATGATATGATATTCCCTAATAATCAGTAAAAAAATGAAAATGATAATTATTTATTGAAGTGTTTGAAAATTCAAAATAAATTGAGTATTCCCAAAAAAACAAATAACAATAATAATTAACGCACCAAATCCAAATCTTACACTCGCCAAAGATAAGACGAAGGATCTTAAAGGGCTGGGGTAGTTTGCAGCTCTTAGCGCGATGGCATCGATGTCTCCAACAGGATGTGGACATCGTGCACAGGACAGGAACACAATTCAGACGGAAACTGTGTTGCAGAAGTCTTGAAGTTGTAACTTGCCTACTGCAGAGCTACAGAAAAAAGAGAAAAACAGGGATAAGGAACTGGAAAGAAAAACAATAGGAAGAAACGAATAAATGGAACAGATCAGGCAAAAAAGGAGCTTATGCTATAACGCATACAAAGCCCGAACTCCAAGTGTGTTTTCTGGAGTCTGTAAAGTTCTTCTTTGATATGTAAAAGTATTTGGTGAGTGGGAAATAGTTGTTTTATCGAGACTGTAGCAGTTCGATAAGTTTTTGTTTGGCTGTTTGTAGCTTCTCAAAGCTCCAAGTATAGCGACTAACTCTCCTGTATATAGTGAACAGTGAGGATTTAGCCTGATTGCATAACTGTTAGTATCTTGTAAAAATGCCGATACAGATAAAGTCTCGGATATAAAGGTTGTGATGTGATCACTTGTAGGCTACTAACATGACTTGATCTGAAAGCTTCTGAAACTATTCTTAGAGAACTGGTCTGTATAACATTCAATTTGTGTAGAAGAGTGCTGCTGGAGGAGTTGTAGCAAATGCAACTTTACTTCTAATAATTGACTGATACAGGTTAATCAGTATTTTGGTGTCGGCTCCCCAGGAATGATTTGATAGGATTCTGAATTAGTTTATTCTTGACTGGCAAATTTTAAGGAGGTTATTGATGTACAGTGTCAATTTCAACTGATTGTCAAATGTAACTTCTAAGAATCTTACGCTTTCCTTCTGTTCTAATTGTTTCCCATTCAGATGTAGACTAATGTTGGCTTGGCCTTTTTTCCTAAAAACTTTAAAGTGGGTTTTTGTTGAGGATTAGGTTAAACCAGTTGCACTTGACCAGTTTTCTAATTTGCTGAGGTGATTTTGTAGAATATCTTTGGATGAATCCAAGTCTTTACTCTTTGTGTAAATTAGTAGATGATCTGCGTGAAGACTCGCTTTTACTGGTAAATTTAATTTATTCGCTAAACTGTTTATCGCAATTAAAAATAAGATTCCGTTTTGGATTAATTCATTCTAATCATCTATATATTATTTTGAATATTAGTAAGAAACCGAGTAAACATATTGTTTTAAATTAAAATTATTTTCTTCGGAATAGTAAAACAGTCTCACAGAAATTTTTAGGTAAATGGCATGTTGCAGGCAGCTCAAAAGTGAAAATTTGGGCATAGATATGAACAGGACAGAATTAAGGGTGTTTCCAATTTAAACAATTTTTTAACTATTAGGTACTTACATTATCAATTTACTTTTTTAACTGAAATTTTTTGTGTGGCTACACACTTATTTTCAAATTTTTGTGTGTGTTTGAAATAGAATATACCTGATCACATATTTTTCCTTGGGGTACAATTAGGACGAAGAGTTTTAAAATCTTTGTTTTCTCAATTCAATCACTATAAATTTATTTTAATATTTTTAATATCTCTTAACTTAGAAAGTTTAATATTTAACTAAAGACACTTTTTGTGCCCAGATTACTTGGACTACTCCCTAATTTTTGTGGTACTTTGGTTATCAAATTTTTGTTTCAAAATTAGACTGTTTATAAATATTAATTTTTTTTATAATGGAATTCCCTTTTTTCCAGTAATTATTGGAGTTGTACATTTCACTTTCGATCCTATTTTTAAATGTTTAATTATAACAATTCTAAACTTTAAAATATTTATGATTCTCGTACCTACTTTTCCCAATTAGAATTTTGGAAAAAAACTTGTAACTTTGTATTTACCTGAAAGAAAGTTTGGGTAACATGGTAAGATTTTCACGGACTATAAGGACTGTTGGGTTACGCTCATCTACCCTATACTGACCGAATTGTATGTATTTAATTTAGTAAATTACAACATGAGATGTGTATTTTTATACAGTACTCTAAAATGTAATCTATTTTAAATGAGACAAGCAACCGGTTTTTATAGATAGTTGGGTTACTCTATGAAAAACAAGGTAAACACAGGTAGGTACTGTCTCGAAGTTGCTCTAACGTAGTGGACTTAGAGGCTGTATCATAGGGAAATTTATGTTATGTATACTTGTAAGGTCTGTGGCAAATGTGGTGGCAACCGCCGGTCGGTATATGGAAATGGTTCGATTATTTCGGTTTACGGCTTTTAAAAAGTGCTGGATAATGGAAAGAATGGCGCTGTTCAAATGGTATTGGGATGGAGCCTACGTCATGAAGTACAAATGTATGTGTTTTAATTTTAATTAACTATTAAAATATTTCCTTGTTCCTTTTTGGATTATATGAAATTTAAATATATATACTTAGAGGGAACATTTGAGATAATAATTAAAAATCACTCTCTATATTTAAAAGAATAATTTAATTATTAACAACTGATGAAGAAAAAATTTGTTTTAAAATATGTGGTAATTCTCTGGTAAGTGACAAATAAACGATCGCCCTGCTGGTAATTTTTGAGTTAACCTAAAAAAGTAGAACGAGTTTTTTTGAAAAACTATTAAATTAGATTCGAAAAAATATCTCAACTTTCTGCTTGTGTGCATCACAGATAACCTACTTGGTGTGGTGTGCATTTTAAAGTCGTCGGTTCAAATTCCATCAATCTCATACTTCCAGTATTTCTGTTGTTTTTGTTTTTGTCCCCATGACTGGAAGTTGATCCCCCAACCAGTAGAAAATATAATCAATCGGTCAGAAAATCTACAACCGACGGAAAATATTCCCCACCGGCTTACAGGATGTTTTCTACCGGATGCACCCTGCCAGAAGTTTGTCGTTACTAGCAAAGTGCATTAATGAAAATATACAAACAGTAACAAATAAAATAAAATACGAATAACAAATATAAAACGCAAATTACACAGTATACAAATATCTTAAAATTAACATATCACCACTACTTTACCAACCCCTACTACACTCAAACTTGAGCATGCAAAAACTAAATTCATGCACTTACGAAAATAAAAATGCAGAGTATAAATTCTGTAGAACATATCCATCGCTGATAAAATTTCTGTAACAGAAACTCAAACAAAATTAAAACATTCTTTGACAAATCGGTGGAGTCTCTGAAGCCTGTAAGAGAGTGTTAGTGTGCTAAAAAAGGAAGCGCTGAAAGAAATTGTTAATCCATAACTACCATTTTGCATGAAAGAGGAAGAAAGGACAATATTTAGAAAATTGAGGAACGACATATAGCTTACCTATGTCTTTTGGAAAAATAACCAACTCGTAAAAGAAATGGAGGACAGTATTCAGGAAAATGAGGAACGACATAGCTTACCTATGTCTTTTGGAAAAATAACCAACTTGTGAAAGAAAGGGAGTACAATATTTAGAACAATGAGTAACGACATAGTTTACCTATGTCTTTTGGAGAAATAACCATCTCGTAAAAGAAAGGGAGGACAAAGTTTAGAAAATTGAGGAACGACATAGCTTACCTAACTCAAACAAAATTAAAAAATTCTCTAACAAATCGGTGGAGTCTCTGAAGCCTGTAAGAGAGTGTGAAAAAAATTTTTAGTCCATAACTGCCAAGTATAGCCTCTTTGGGATCTACAATATTTTGATAGCCCATTCTGGGCAACTATTTCCCCAACTTGTCATCCCATTCCATACCCATTCGACAAACGGAAAACACTTTGCGCACTCGCCCCGTCTAGTTGACTGCTCGTTTTGCAAGCAAGGGCTTACCGACAACCTAGGAACGAGCACTTTCCCACAGTGTGGTACTACGTGCTTCCGTGAAGGAAAAAGTCAATCGTAAACCACCAATTTGGAATACATGTGGCTAACTTGAACAGTAAAATAAAAAGCTTACCAATGTCTGTTGAAAACGGAACAACCTTGAGAAGGAAAGGCAGGACAATATTTAGAAAAAAAAGGAACGACAACTCGTAAGAGAAATGGAGGACAATGTGGGGAACAACATGGCTTTTGAATGGAGGTTGAAAGTTACTTCTCGTGGATGGAAGTTTGTCCCCCATATCTGGTAGATGACCCCAACCAGTAGAAAATATAATCAATCGGTCAGAACATCTACAACCGACAGAAAATATTCCCCACCGGCTTACAGGATGTTTTCTACCGGCTGCATCTACCAGAAGTCTGTCGTAACTAGCAAATTGCAGTAATAAAAAGTTACAGTTTAATTCAAAGCATGAAATTATGAAAACAAAAATATTATAATATTCTTACCAAAGGGTATAACCTATGCCTTTTGGAAAAGGGAATGTAAAGAATAAATATTATACAGAGTTCGGCAAAAGTCCGGGACCGGACAATTAAATATCCAAGAAAATATGAATTTTGTGAAAAATCTTTTTATACCACAAATTTAACTCCAGCTTAAACTATAATTTGAGAATATTTTGAAATATACAGGGTGTTCCAATAAAGTGTGGCGTATCAAAGTTACTATTTTCAAATGGAACACCATATATGTTTTCGTAATTTTCAATTCTCCTTGAAGTGCTGATACTTGGGGTCTAAATTAAATATTTACAGAGATACAGGGTGTTAAAAATCACCTATTTTTCAACTTTAGGTCAATATTTTGTGAAAACTGCTGAATATTCGGCAAAACGGCTTACATCTCCCTATCCTAACTTTTCAAGGGCTACTCGATGGTGCTAAAGAAAATTTAATACAGGATGGTCAAAAAAAATCAGAATGTGGTAAATTTTTGACCACCTTATATTAATCATCGAGTAACCCTTGAAAAGTTAGGATAGGGAGATGTAAGCCGTTTTGCCAAATATTCAGCAGTTTTTTCACAAAACATTGACCTAAAGTGGAAAAATAGGTGATTTTTAACACCCTGTATCTCTGTAAATATTCAATTTAGCTCCCAAGTATGTGGTATCTACGAAATCAGCACTTCAAGGAGAATTGAAAATTACGAAAACATATAGGGTGTTTCATTTGAAAAATAGTAACTTTGATACGCCACACTTTATTGCAACACCCTGTATATTTCAAAATATTTTCAAATTATAGTTTAAGTTGGAGTTAAATGTGTGGTATAAAAAGATTTTTCACAAAATTCATATTTTCTTCGATATTTGTCCGGTCCCGGACTTTTACCGAACTCTGTATGGAAAACAATATAGTTTACTCATGTCTTAAGTTTATAAATAGTTTTAAATTCTATTACCTAATTTGTAAAAATATTCCAAGATCATTTGTTGATAAATTATGATTTGGTTAAACTTTTTGTATAAAAATTATTCGTAAAAGATCCAAAATATTTTAAATACAGTGTATTTGTTTATTGCTAGTAGTATTGGTAAAAAAAAAGAGAGGATAATGTATTGTGAAAATATAGGAAACAATAGCTACCATATGTCTTTGGAAAATAGATTAATACAGAAATTTTTTTATAAGTACCTATACCCTGCTGTAAAACTAACTAAAAAGATTTGGAAAGTATATAACTTATTCTATTGATGAATGTTTTAAATTATTTAAAAATCAAATAAGTTGATAAATTATAAATTGGTTAAACTTTTTGTAAAAAAAATTATTTATAAAAGACTCAAAATATTGTAAAAACACTCTTTTCATTTATTGCTAGTAAAGAAAGGATAATAGATTGGTGAAAACAACATAGTTTATTACCTATGTCGTTTGAAGAAAATATATAACAAATGAAAAAGGGTAATAATTTAAAGCTATAGTAACTACCAGGTAATAAAATAAAGACTTACCTTGTATATAGAATTATAATCCTTGGAAATCACGACCAAAAATTCGAACTACACTTGGTACACTACCGAAAATTTCGAAGACACACAGTTTCACTACCGAAAATAATTTCGAACTTAGGTACACACTCCCGAAAATTCGAAAATACACTTATACACTCCCGACACACGACCGTCCGATTTAAAAATGAATTCGTTATAGTCCGGGAGGCCGTGACAGTTTTCGTGACTGATCTTCGCTACACTTTTAATTGTTTTTTTCTCATTCTGCTACTGGTGTACACTAACGGAACAGCAGTCTGCCAGATGAAAACCTCAACAGGGAAAATTGGGAAACTCGCAAAATTTTTAAAATTTTGACTCATTTCGCTATGGATAAAACTTTGTAGAAATAATGTTTATAACATGTAAGGAGCTATTTTGACAGTCTGCCAATCAATATGTACAACGTAACTAGTCTGCCACCCCCTTAACTACGACAAAATTAAGAAAAAATAAACTCATTTCGCTACACTTGTAAATTGGATATTTTGTAGTTGCATATATTTGAAAGCTAGTGATAACAGTCTGCCAAGATTTTTGTACAACGAAACCCGTCTGCCGAGCCGACGCGCGCGCAGGCATCAGTAGCGGCGCGTCACCTTTATTTGCCTGACAGACTGTCTTTGTTGTGCCGGATTTTTGGCAGACTGGCAGTTTTGTTATTTACATTAAATAAATAATTAGTGGTAGTGATGTTATCCCTAGCGTTATGAGTCTAGGTATGTTATACCTATAATCAAATTAACTGTAAAAAATGTTTGAATTGAATTGAAATCCATTATATTTCATCAAAATTGGTACTCTCGTTAAACTATAAAATTGTTGTTAATTAAAACTAGTTTTTTTTTTTTAAATAGTAATGCGTATAATAATTTATTCATAAAAATATTTTCAAAATGGCTTTAAACAAAATAGAAGAAGTATCGGTGTCATATTCTGTCGTTTCTTCATTAATATCTTCTTCTTCTTCACCCAAATGAATTCCATCATCATCTTCATCCTCATCATCTGAAGATTGAGCAACCTCTTGATTTGTAACTAAAGAGTAAAGAACAAACATTAGTTTTTCCTAATAAATTTTTACTTAAAAAATTTGATAACTTTTGTAGATCAAAGGATGAAAAATTGATATTAATTTTCATAGCAAAATATAAAGTATATGAATGCAATAGATATCGTATTGAAGGTAGTTTTCTCACCTTCAGCTTCGTCCAATTCATTTCGAATGCCTACTTCGCTGACTGATTGAGGAATTTGATCGTCAAGTTCCTTAGCTTTCAATAATAAACCATCTATCACAACTTGTGAAGTAAATAAAGATAATTTCTGCCAGTGGCCTTTATGAAACTTACGCTCTTTATCGCAAATTATACAAACGTTTCCAGAATTTTCTTGGCTTGGATTTTTCATACTCGATTCCTCTACATTTTATTCCTCTTGCACTGATTGCTCAGATTCAACAGTGTTACTGAAATAAATAGTGAACAATCAGAATATTTCAAATAATTAACATTATTTCCTAATATTAAATTTATGTTGAACTTACTCTACTGAAGGTGTTACTGATATGCTGTCATAAGACGCATGATCCGTTGATTGAATTTCAATAATATTACTGAAAAAATAATTAAAAGTCATGAAATATTACTTACGAAAAGCGAGAAAGAGCGAGGGAGCATCAAAATAAATAAAGATAGAAACGAACTAGAGTGAGGGAGAAAGATAGAGAGCAGGGAAGAGAGGGGGAAAAGCAAAAGAGAGAAAGCTAAGGGACGAGGCAGAGAAAGCGAGGAAAAGAGATGGAGTATGCGAAATGAACAAGAGAGAGCAAGAAAGAGCAAGAGAAAAAATGTATGCTTAAAATGATTCATGTATACTTACTCTGATGAAGAAGTTGATGGTGAATCAGTTCCAGATGGATTAACTAATGCTTTATATTTTTGTTTCACCGCGGTAAACCGACGGTAGCATAGCACGTGATTATCATTAACAGCAGGCAGTATAACATCAGCATATTGAAAATTATGATATTTGCGAACTTTAAGAATGGAGTGTGCTTTCTCCAATGTCTGATCACTAAAATCTATCAAAGCACCACTTTTTTTGCAACAAAATACGCATACCGGCATTTTCGAATCTTTCCGTTAGTAAATACGTGTTCACTCGAAAACTTTGAAATTTCGACTGCCAGACTTTCTCTTGATAAGGGACTACGGAGGCTAGAGGGGTACTTATTTGCGACAGCTGCTCATTTTGAACACAAAAAAGGGACCCAGGTATACGATGGGTCAACTTTTTAATCAACAACAATTTTATAGTTTAACGAGAGTACCAATTTTGATGAAATATAATGGATTTCAATTCAATTCAAACATTTTTTACAGTTAATTTGATTATATAACATACCTAGACTCATAACGCTAGGGATAACATCACTCCCACTAATTTAATTATTTATTTAATGTAAATAACAAAACTGCCAGTCTGCCAAAAATCCGACACAACAAAAACAGTCTGTACAAGTGTAGCGAAATGAGTTTATTTTTTCTTAATTTTGTCGTATTTAAGGGGGTGGCAGACTAGTTACGTTGTACATATTGATTGGCAGACTGTCAAAATAGCTTCTTACATGTTATAAACAATATTTTTACAAAGTTTTATCTACAGCGAAATTAGTCAAAATTTTTTTAATTTAGCAAGTTTTGCAAAATTCCTGTCGCTTGTTGTTGTACAGGTGCGCCGGCAGACTTGCACCATTAATGTATGTACATAGTGAACATTGAAAGGCCAAAGTATGAAGTCTAGCGAAATGAGTCATGTTTAACTGTCACGGCCTCCCGGACTATTACTGAAAGCGAGATTTAATTTAATATTGATTTATTAGTCACGCCAGTTACATGCAACACTTCTGCCTACATCAGCACACCCACATGTCATC
>CAJUYI010000775.1:0-29546 GCA_910591695.1 Galerucella pusilla
TAGTAGAAGAGAAATTCCGTTAATAGAATTATTGAAGAAGGAAACAAGATGGAATTGGGATGAAAGAAGAGAAAGGGCATTTCAAGAATTAAAAGGAATATTTTTAGATAGATTAAAAGTTTATCATCCGCAGTATGACAAACCTTTTATTTTAAAAACTGATGCATGTGTGGAAAGATTAGCTGGAGTATTGGTCCAAGTCCAAGAAGAAGGAGAGGTTCCGATCAGTTTCATATCTAGGGTAACAAAGGCAGCTGAAAAGAAATATTCCATCACTGAATTGGAAATGGCTAGTGTAGTATTTTGTGAGAGCAAACTACGATTTTTCTTATTGGGAGCAAAATTTACTTTGGAAAAAGATCATTCAGCACTGACTGTGATGTTAAAAAATAGATATAGCAACAATCGTGTTCATAGATTGATTTTACTTTTACAAGAATATGAATTTGAAATCAAAAATGTACCAGGAAAATTGAATATTGTAGCGGATGCATTAAGTAGAGCAAATTGGGGCGAATCAATTGTATCAGACTGAAGGATTATTTACATTGGAAAGGGTGAGAGAACATCAAAGACATATAAGTAATGAAAAATTACGAGGAGCTTATGAAATTGAAGGAATTTGGTATATAAAGATAGAGGATCGAGAAGTGTATGTGACAACAAAGGAATATGCTAGAGAGATTATTAGTTATCTACATGAAGAAAATGGACATATTGGAACAAGAAAACTATGGATGTTGTTTAGGGAAAACTACATGTCAAAGAAGGATTTAAGTATAGTCAAAGAAATTTGTAAATATTGTAAAATTTGTCAATTAGCAAAGGAAAATAATTACCATAATTACACAACTGCAAAATCTTTTATCACAAAAAAACCATTACAAATAGTATCAATTGTTTTATAGGAAATTTAATAAAAAGAAATACAGGTAATAAACATTTACAGGTAATGGTGAATGTGTATAGCAAATATGTGAAAGTTTTTCCATGTAAGCGTACAAATGCAAAGATTGTAATTGAATAGAAACAATAGTCTATATCGTGTGGACCTACCAGCCCATAAATTGTGGTCGACTTGTGAAGAAAATTGTCCACTTGGCGCACGCTACAATAGATCGAAAAGTGGGCGGTTTGACACAGCTTGCTTCGAAGACTGGTTCACTTCACTGCTATTCCTGGAGCTAAAGTATTAATTGGGGACAATTTGTCATCCCATTTATATTTAAAGGTTTTGCAGCTGTGTAAAGGCGAAAACATCAAATTCTTCTACACACCTAACGCAGACGTTAGATGTCGCCTATTTCAAACCGATAGAAATCGCTTCGCGAAATATTTTGGTAGAATACAAAACACAGAATGTTAACACCAATTCATTCCCCAAAAGCTCTTTTCCCAATCTATTGAGAAGACTCGTTGAAATAGTTGAGGTAAAGGGCAGTAAAAATTTGGAAAGTGGCTTTAGAAAATGTAGCATCTTTCCACTGAATGCACAGGAAGTATTAACCAGAATTCCCAATTACTCCTCGAGAGTAAGTGAAGCTGTTTTGAATTTCCTCGCAGAAAAGAGGGTAGTACAGCCAGCGGTTTGTGGAGTTAGTGAAAGAAGAAAGAAAATAAGAATTCAAGCAGGAAAAAGTGTCAGTGCTGAAGATGTTAAGAGCCAACAAAATGCTGCAGCTGCATTAAAAGTTTCTAAAAAGAAACCAGCTCTAAAAAATTATGGCACTGAGAGGAAATCAAAAACCCAAACCAAAGTGTCAGCTATTAAAATCAAAAATAAAAAGAGAAGAAAGGAAAAAAGCGAGAAGTGAAACTAGTAATCAAGCCAATGATGGCCAGATTTGCGAAGAGGAAAAAGAAAATGTACAACTAAGTATGACTAACAATGACGCTGTACCTGACAGTAACGATGGAGGATAACATACGATCATGGAGAAAGGTAGTGCTGTAACTTGTTGTAGTAAACTTGTTTTATTTCGCATTAGCAGAATAAGATGATCTTTATTTCCCAAAAAGGACTGGAAGAAAACCACAGCTCGTTTTCATGGTCCATGTCGAGACCGGATTGGTATTTAAAAACAGTATCAGTGACTCTTGAAAAAAAATAGTGACGCTCTCCAAGAACTATCGAAACAGGTAAAAAAGTGATATCTCCACGGTCCTTCGAATTGAAACAAACCTCTCAAAAAAGTGCACGCGACTTGAATAAAAACAGTAAGCGAGATTTAGTGTGGACTGCTAGTGTTGCCAGTTTCTCGTTAATTGAGTAGCGTTAAACAAATGGAAACACGCCACCCTTTTATGTAAAGAAGGTGACTCCACATGGAACTATGGAACTGCAGTGTAGCAGAGAACTACAGCTAACAACAAGTTAAAACCGAGATTAGAACTCCCCAAGAAAGAAGATGAATGTAAGTTTTTAAAAATCTCATAAATATAAAAACTCATTTTAAAATTGAAATAAATAAATATGGACATTTAAAATTATTTGCATGCAAAATGTTTTTTAAAATTCATGTAAGCTCTATGCAAAGTAATAAGTCTCTTCAGCAATAGATAACATCTCTCTAGCCACTCTAGACTAGATAAAGAAATTCGTCAATTTGCATTTTTAGTAAACAGACATTTTTTTTTTTATAAAATTGTCTCTTAAACAAAAATACTCACTAACATAATTTTGCAACCATTTCGCTGCGGCTGTCCTATTTTTCGGACTTTAACTGGTCGTGCCTCTAGTGCGGGCGTCCGATATTTAGTAAATTTATTTATTGTTTGTCTGCGGCTGGTCATATTATAGTTTCTGTAGGTGGGAAGTGTTTAGGCGTGTGCTGAGACTATTGGAACGGCATTCACGACTGTTACAGTTAAAAGAAGCAAACGTGAGCCCTGGTGGGCGTATCCATGTCGCTGTAGTTGTATTTTTGTAGTAACAATTCGATATTTTGAATCGATAACCAAATAAATAAAAATAAATGTAAACTGTTTAAATCAATAGTGTGACCTATTTGGTATATTTAGGAATGTAATTTTTTCCAGTGTTCATTTTTTTAACAGCCAAAAGTTAAAGTGCATAAGAGTGTTATATTGGAATATACACTTCACCACTACCAATTAGCTAAGTCTTATATATTTAGTTGTTGTTTTAAACAAGAATGTATGACAATTATTTTTTTTGATTTGTCAAATATATATAAGTACCTATATTAAATGCTGCTCTACATCAACTTCATTTCATTTGCTTTATTCAAACATAACAGAAATTAGAAACTATATTATTTAATTAACAACATTGTTAAGTTTTACATTACATATGTAACACATTACATTCCAAGTTCAAAAAAGAGAAATCAATCACAAAATTGATTTGTAAAAACTACTTATTTAGTTGGGTATCACAAATATAACAATTTTTGATTTTTCAAAATTTAATACAAATTTATAATCAAATATTAATACATGGTGTTCTCATTTAAAAAAACTGTAGATGACTTCATTAATTGGAAATATACATTATATTTGAAAAGACATTAGATTTCAAGCAAAATTAACATGTATTGAATTTTTTTTTCTTTCAGTTAGATGGCTTTGGCAAAAACCAATTAGCCAGATCAATTTTTAGTTATTTAGGTCAGATCAA
Organism: Galerucella pusilla; assembly: GCA_910591695.1. Taxonomy (NCBI): domain Eukaryota; kingdom Metazoa; phylum Arthropoda; class Insecta; order Coleoptera; family Chrysomelidae; genus Galerucella; species Galerucella pusilla. The sequence goes on from CAJUYI010000775.1 coordinate 3,641, forward strand.
TTTTTAGTTATTTACGTCTTAAAATTTATTGTTACACAGTATTGAATTGAAATCGTTTATTTAGCTAATGAACCATGGACATCATATACGTTCATGTAATGAATTTATGCGCTACTTTATAGTACAAGATATTAAATATGAGCAGAATAAGACACTGTAGTCTACAAAAATGTTTACCAGTTTATTACTGATCACTTTCACATTCATTACTCTCACTTTCATATTCATCACTCCCACTTTCATCTGATGAACCAGTGTTGACAGTGAAACACATATTTTCTACCACATCATCTACTAGTCCACCAGTCCTACACATTTATTCCGCTATATGGTCCACATGGTCACAGTGGTTGTTCCATTCCAAAGAACCGACTTCATCAAAGGCTGCTCGAACTAATTGTTCTATTTGAGCAGCACTTTGAGAAACATTTTTCATTGCCACTTTATGTTTGACGCTACTCCATATTGGCTCAATTGGATTGAGGTCGCAGTGATATGGAGGCAACCGTACCACAGTATGTACATGTTGTTTCAACAACTCATCCACATAGTACATTTTAGAATGGTTGGCTTGTTTGACAAGGTGCAAAGTTCTGCTTTAAGCATATCATTTGTGGTTGAGATGCCATAAGCTTCAAGCCATTCTCTAATAATATGCTTCCGAGTTGATTGGGTTGGTGGTTTATTAATCTGAACACTGTGGTAAGGGAAATTTTCCATAATCTCGATACCATTAGAAGGTAAGTTTGGTATTAGTTGATTTTCTAACCAGTTCATTAAATTTGAATGGTTAATGTCATCGTGATAATCTCCTGATTTGCTTTTTGACTTGAAAATTATTAGTAGTCCATTCCTAACAAACCCATAGCGTCCACCAGCATGTATACTTTGGCAAGTTTATCTGAAACCGTGAAAGGAATGCAGTCGAAAACGTTCGACATTGCCACGTTTAACTATAAAAAAATAGAAGAACTGATTATGTAGTGATAATAATTATAAATGGGTCTTTTTATTATTAACAATATTAAAAATATGATTAAACGTTAATTTTATAATGTACTTGTTTCCTTGGATTTATTCTATTAACATTATTTTCCAATTTATGAATATTAAAAGAGAACACTTTTCCAAATTTGTTATGGGATTCTTGAAGCTCTGGCAACGTTGTATGAAAACCATAATGACCACACCCTCCGATTACATAATTGGTGATTTTTATCGACCAGGTTACTTCTTATTGGAAAGCGCGTGCGTATGTTCTTCCCTCTCACTTCGTCAATTGACTGATATTGATTTATCCAGTGGTGTTCGTATTGTCAGTTACCTTTGTAATTTCAGTTTTACTTGGTAAAATAGGTACCGTACGCCATTTGTACGTTTGACAGATATACGCCATGTTTTTCCTCGCCTCTTACCGACGCCCTGTAGCTACAGATAAACTTGCCAAACTATACTATTATGTACCGTTGACAGCTCTGTTGGATGTATACAATACAGGTTCATCTTCCGATTGCCAGCATTTACTAACACCATATGATGGATGGATATAAGTTTCATCCAAATAAGTTATTGGCCTCTTGTTGTGACCTATAGCATCATTTTCCCTCAAAGTTCTTAAATAACGAGTCCGCCAAGCTACAATATCATTACGTTCTATCAAAAGTTTTCTGTTATTGTGGCACTTTTTATACTGAAAACCAATATTTTTCAAGCGCTTTCTTAAGGTGTCTGGACCGCCATGTACGGTTCTTTCCCAAATACCCATGTCACAATCATTCAATTGTATTTTGTTGGTACCTCCACTTTTTTGTTTTTTTGATGGTGACCCCAGTAAAGCACCTTCTTGCAACAGTGATTTCTCCTTTCTTATGCGTTTTATGCAGGTAACTGATTTTCCTGTCGCTGCTGCAGCTAATTCTGTGGCTTTGTCCAAAGGGAATGACCACACACCAGCAGTTTTTTGTTTATCAAAAAATTCCACAACGTTTTTAATAATATTGCGAGCTTCCGTGTGCACTATTTCCTCGATTTTCTATCCATATTGTTAAGACAAATTTAACTGCAAGAAAAACAAACATTATTAGGTCTGATGAATATTTAATAGTGTAATTGGTTATTGTGTTGTTCTAGGTTATGTTAATTGATAATAATTAAAGTACATACCTTACTATGTTCAGTTAATTATCAAATTAGTCTTAACAAAGACTGATTGTTCTGCTGAGCGTTTCCGCGAAAACCTAAGAACTTAGAGACACAACCACTTCGCGCTGTATTGAGTTGTACTTATACTATTTTCTAGTAGAGGGTGCCATGTGCCATATAAAAAAAATAAAAATAGACCATAACCATAAAAGATTCATTTGAATGTAATCATTTTTACATCACATGTGTTAGCAATCTGTTTGTTAATAGTTGTATGAATTGTGTTTGCAGTGATAATTTTTTGGTATAGACAAATTATATAGTGTTTTTTTTGGTTAGGATGAAAACTATAAACCCCCTTTAAAATTGAGAAAATGTTGTGTACCGGGTTGTGACAATCGCATGGGTAAAATGCATCGCTTTTCAAAAACTGATGCGAAAGTATATGGAATGTGGCTAGAAAACATATATCCGCAGAATTATGATGTGTATTCCGTGGAGAAAGTATACAAAAAGTACGTGGTGTGTGAAGAGCACTTTGAAAGAAGTTGTAAAGTTGCAGGTACGAAAAGGGGCCTTACTCTTGACGCAGTGCCAACGTTACATCTTGCCAGTAAGTATCTCATATTTGATGTTAGGTACAATGTGAGAAAGAAGTTTCTGTCCGTTCACTGCGTGCAAGATGCTGTCTATTGGAGCTGACCCTTAGGGCTACAATTCACTGTACATATTTTGCAAATGTCGCAGTGGGCCAGGACAAATGTCATGCCTCATTTTAAATCTACGCAATTGAGGACACCTAAATCCTTCCTATAATTTTTGTAATGTCTTTTAGTCAATGAATTTTGGATACCAAAATTGTTTATCATGTTACATTTTTCAGGTTGTGCATCTAAACTCCATTCGATTGAAAATCTATATCTATTTGAAGACCTACCGAAACCTAACTTGAGAGAAGGTAAGGAATGCTAGTGACACACTTCATTTATGAATGTATTTATATAAGGGGTGTTCCCATTTATAATTAATAAGCAAATAAAGAATTTACTTGGAAACAAATTGTACACAAATCTAAAAATATTAACATCTATCTAATTAACACTTTTTTAGATGTACCCACTACCTCTGTTCATATGGAAGATATATATATATATCTGGATCCTACGCCTGGACCAAGCTGGAGAAAAGGTAGATATCCAAATACTCTACAGAATATCATTGGGTTTTATTGATAAGGAACAAGAGTTTTCTCATTATTATTGATAGATTGTTAGTATTAACATAACCTAGGAACTAATTGCTAATAAGCTGTGTCGTAAAAGACTAAAAGTCGCCACAAAATGTTACATTCATTAAACTGATAGTCAGCTTAAAACTAATTTACTGTTAATACTGTCAACATTTTGTGTTTTTATACATATATAACTTTTACAGACTTTATCAGTTTCCAAGAATATTATAATATACAAATTGTTTTGAATGCTTTGTGTTAGTTGTTCTGAGCTAAATAAATTATCTACACTCAAGAACAAGCAGAGTGTCCAATAACACTTGAATACAGCTATATTTCACAGTTTTGACTTGTTACACATATTCTGTGACATCTTGAGGAGGTCACACCATCTTTTCAACATCAATATATCTTAATTATGTAGGTGGAACTACGGTTTTTAGTATTCTGTATACTTGTTGCAATGTGAATATATTCTGTTATAATTATTATCTATACAGGGTGTAACAAAAAGGCAGGTCATAAATCATACCACATATTCTGGGGATAAAAATAACTCGATCCAACCCAAGTTACCCTAGTACAAATGTGCATGCGAAAAAAGTTATAACCCTTCGAAGTTACCAAATTAAAATAGATTTTTTCAAATATCTCGACAGTTGTTCGACATATTATAATGAAAGTTGACAAGTGGCTTTCTTATGATAAGAGCATCATCTTAAAAAAAATTGAGAAATTATTGCACCCCGTTAAAAATTTATGGGAGTTGAGATCCCCTAAACCCCCCAAAATTTTTGTGTACATTACAATTTAATGCTTATTGTGGCACCATTATTCAAACACATTATTTTTGAAACTTTTTTGCCCCTTGGCACTTTTTACAATTATCAGTTTTTATCGAGATACGGCCTATTTTTCATTAGGCTTCAAAAACTGAGTATTATTATTAGTAGAGTTTGCGGTTGATGTAGGGGTCTCGGGTCTAGCATACTTCCAGAGATGATAAAAAAAATTTTTTCACGGAAATGTATTGGTAGATAATAATTTTTAAATTTACCAAAATCAGCCATCCCCACCCCTTCCCTAGGGGGGGATGGGGGGGTCGACACCGTGAAAAATTCGTAAAAATGAATTTTTAAATATGGAATCAAATTCTACGTATTTTTTCACGTATAACCCTAAAATTTCATTTCAATAACTTTTTTTTTTAAAAAGTTATGCGGAAAAAATGTTTTAAAAAAATTGATAATTCCATAAATATAAAAATCTTTATTCCGTCTTTACGAATAAAAATAAAAATTTGATATTTGGCATATGTATATCTAACAGAATCACTAAACAAAATAACATAACTATCCATCCCCATCCCCCCATAGGGGGATGGATGGATGGATGGAGGGAGGTAAGTTTCGTCATGTTGAATTAAGATTTAAGATACTTATCGATAATTTTGATAACACAGGTGAATGCCGGGGAAATAGCGCAGCAGCTGCAATGTTTTATGCGGAAAAATATCCCAATCGAAATACACCAGGTCGTCGATTATTTCTCTCTATTGATCGTCGTTTACGGGAAACAGGTACATTACGACCACAATAAGGAGATTTTGGATGCAATTGAAGAAACCCCTCAAAGTAGTACAAGAGTAGTAGCTGCGCAATTAGATCTGTCTCACATGATGGTTTGGAGAAGAATAAGGGAACAGCAGCTTCATCCTTATCATTTAACAACCGTTCAAGAGTTGCTAGATGAAGATTATCCTAAAAGAATGGGATTTTGCGATTGGTTGTTGACGGAATACACTCGGAATGCCAACTTCATTAACCATATTCTATTTACTGACGAAGCCACCTTCAACAGAAATGGCATTACGAATCACCATAACGAACACATCTGGGCCGAAGAAAACCCTCATGGAAAAAAATCCTCATCACCAAAGAATGTTAAAAGTCAATGTTTGGCTGGGAATTGCGGACAACAATCTAATAGGGCCAGTATTTCTTCCAAATAAATTTTTTTTTTATTATACATATAATGCGCATCAATCCCTAGGATTATTAGCGCTCAACAAAAATTACACATTAACATTGGTTACAGAGGTAAGTGAGACATGGTATTAACCTAAATCAAATTACATTATTTCTGGATTTACTGAAATATTAAACTATAAAAGTAGCTCGTCAAATTTTATATATTATTTGAATGGATTTCAAAAAGTCCATTAGCTGAGGCACATCACAGTTTTCACCAAGTGCCTCTCCTTTTTGATCGGGGATGTTATGGATTTGCCTCTGTAGCCGGAACTTTTCGCATTCCAATAGCACGTGACTTACTGTCAGAGGCTGATTGCAGCTGTCGCACACTGGAGCCGGGGAGTGGGACATAAGATAGTCATGGGAGAATCTTGTATGTCTAATTCTGAGGCGCGATAAGATCGATTGCTCTCTTCTTCTCATCGGGAATGATCTCCAGGGGCTCACGTATTTCTTTATTCCAAATAAATTGAACGGTGAAAATTATTTGCAATTTTTACAAAACGAATTACCAGAGTACTTGGAAGGGGTAAATCTCAGAATAAGGCAAAATATGTGGTACTTACATGATGGTGCTCCAGCACATTACACTAACGAAGTTAGGCAACATCTTTGCGAGCCATATCCTGGACGCTGGATTGGAAGGGGTCCTGATGCAGCTATTGCTTGGTCACCCAGAGGTCCAGATCTGAACCCTATCGACTTTAGCGTCTGGGGTTGCATGAAGAACGATGTGTATGCTGTAGAAATTATGAGCGAACAACAACTGAGGAATAGAATCCTTGAGGCTGCAATTAGATATCGTCAGAAGCCATTAATTTTCCAGAATATTCGGTTTTCGTTAGTAAAACGGTGCCGATTGTATATTCAAGAAAATGGGGGCCATTTCGAACATCTAATAAAAACTACACATTTGTAAATAAATAAGATTCAATCAAAAATTTGGGACCCTCGAAAAAATTCATTTTAATTCACTTTCATTTTTGTTACTCGAAATTTTTGAAGCATAATGATAATTGTAAAAAGTGCGTTCAATCAAGACTCCTTGGAAAATTTGTTTGGGTACATTAGGATCCACGGCATGAGAAATACTAAACCGACTGCAGTTCATTTTATTGGTTCTTTTAAATCAATAATTATTAATAATTTTATAACAGCACACTCGCCAGGCTCTAATTGTATCAAGGATGCTTGTTATGGATTGGACAATTTGAGAGGCTTTTTAACGGGAGAAATTCTACCCGGTATATCACCTATTGTTGATGAGGAACATGTGGAAATTCCACATGAATTACATATGCAAGGAAAAACGAAAATTGGCAAATGTACACTGCAGTACATGACAGGTGCTATTGCAAGAATGCTTTTTAACTCCACCATTATTAAACAGTGTCCCAATTGTCGCAATAATTTACTAAAGCGGCATTATGCTGTTACTGATGACGATTTTATCAACAGTCGAGAATATAACAATGCAGCATTAGTTAGACCTGGTACATATTTAACTTATGTAGTAACGCTTAGTCTAAGGTATTTGTTTTATGCGATTTCGAGAATGTGCGCAGCAAAAAAAATATTCCACCATTTACGAGTAATGTTAAAAGAACAAGTACATTTCCAAACAATGAATTGTTTTGATCCTAATCATGATTTAGGGGGTAAACTACAAATTTTAATAATAAGATGTGCACTATACTGGTGGTGTCAAAGTGTCAACAATATTTATAACGGGAAAGTTAACAAATTTTATTTATACATAAATCAAAAACCCAATAAACGACTTGTAGACCCTGTAAAGTTGCAGGCATTGAATAAATTCGAAAAAAACAAAAAAAAAATCTACTCGGCGATTTATCGCCTTGTAGTGGCCGGTATTCACGGCAACGATAAAACTGTGCAAGCGAACTGCACAGTTCATTTGCGCAGTTTTATCGAACGTATGTACAAAAATCCGCGCAAATTTTATGGTTGGTGCAAGCCATCGGAGCAAGGTTCAAAATGTATTCGATAAATAGTTATCGATTCTTTAGTAGTAACTTTTACTTGCCGTTGTCGTTGGAACCATTTAACATATTTCATTGAAAGTGATAACACTTTCTTTTGTTTAAAGCGCTTCTGTATATTTATTTGTTCCACTGTTTGATAATTGAATCTATTATAATATATGATTATATGATTAAGGTAACAGTTGATTAATGTGACAAATTCCTTATAATCATATTAAATGCACGTTTGTAGGTAATCTTGATTTTTGTAATTTTGGGAGCTTGTCATTGCCATGAATTAAAAGATATGACAGTAGATGATGTAAAGATACTAGCAGTATACTCTTAGTTACGATACGTAATACAAAAACAAAAGTACCGCGTTCCTTCCACGTTTCTGGGTTCTTCTACGAAATTCCTAAAATAAAAATAATAAAAATTTATACAAGTAACTCAATATTTAAAATTGCCTGATCCCCAAAAATATACTGGGCATTGTTTGCGCGACGCTGTTAGTGGATGGAGGAAGTGATTTACCTCATTTAAATAAGCATGGAGGCTGGAAATCTGGTAATGTTGCAGAGGGATATGTTGATCAATCGGTTAACAGCAAAAATTAAATACACACCAAAATTTTACAATCCATACAAAATAAAACGCTCTCCGATTACGGAGCATCATCATCTAAAGTGATATCAGTTAACAACATATAAATAACAGAATAACAGATGTGGCATCTCCTACCTCGGATGTAACAATTTAATAATCATAAGTAATGTTTTGAAAACTTTCGTGATTTTTAATTTCAAATAAAATATTTGTTCAATGTTCTTTTTCAGTATATTATTATGATATAAACAGGGTTGTAAAAAAAGTATAGTGTTTTACTCGTCGAAAACATTTTTTTGCGCTCGTGAACATTACCAGCCACGGCAGGTAAACTGTTATACTCGCTTCAAAAAATGTTACTTTCGTCACTTGTAAAACAATATACTATTACTGTCTCAACCCTAACTTTGTGGATTCTACTTTCTACTCATATTATTAACTGTTTTAAAACAGTTAATGTAATGATTCTTTTTAGATTAGATAGAAAATAAAATATATGTATATATAATTTTTAATTTACTTGTAGTAAATGTTTTAATGTTTGTTACAAATGAACAAATTTGTATTAATAAATGAACGTTTTATCTTATTTTATTTACACATAAGGGTGTACATTTATTATACATTAAAAAATAAGGCAGTTTATAACAAATGCATTTAGTTGGATAGCCGTGTATTGCATTTTTTTCTTAATTTTGTTTGTATAAAAGAGAACTACCCATATTTCTGTTGTACCTCGTATGTAATAAATTACATTTGATTCGAATTCTAAAGTTTATACCGTGGTATGAACTTCAGAATTTGAATCTAATGTAATATTTATTACATGCTGGGATACTGGAAGCACAATAAATATCCGCTTCTATTCACCGCCAGATAGCAGCAGTATCGAAAGAAATGAAGAAAGTTACATTATCGACCTAATTAGAGACACAACCGCTGCAGTTATTATCGCATTAGATTTTATACTCGTCAAGAGAGCACTTTGCATTCTATCCTCTGGTCCGTTTTCTGTGATTTGCGTTAGTTCGACAGCTTTCTTGGTGGTGTACGTCCGGCGAATTATGGCTAATCTGCCCGCTCCGCGTAGAGGAAAATTCTACTCAACGGCCAAGTTGTCAGAGATCTTGATGCGTTCTGACAGCGAAGATGGATTTATTGAGAGTCGTATAGATCCCGAATGGTACGATCAGGATGAAAATCAAGCTGAGGCCGAGTATCTGCACTTTTATTAAAGTTATTTAATGTTGAAACTGTATCGAAGAATTGTAACGCCCAGGATTTACGTAATTTTGTTTGTGAGGCGAAATCAATTGTTAAGTCATTGCTCAATTTGAATATCGATAAATCTCAATTGTTTGATTCACTAATTATTCACATTTTATCCGCTAAGTTGGATCTTGCAACCAAGAAATCCATTGAAGAACGTAAAAGCTCACAAAATATTTTTACGTGTGAAACATTTTTTGATCTTCTCGATAAACGTGGTAATGTTTCGGAAAACCTCTTTGCACAACCGCCAGCGCAACCAACGCTGAACTTAAAAACACGCAGTCAACCTACAGCACATTCAACACCGCGGCATAGTAGAGTTTCTTTTTTGTCAACCCACGAATCAAACGTAAATGCGTCAGCAGACTGTACTCCGCCGCGCGCGTCAGGATTGCTAAGTTCAATAACCTCCCGTTTGTAAACAGCCTCATAAAATATACTTATGTCCAGGTTTTCGCTCATTGTCTGTCAGAGAGACAAAATTTCGTAACAAAACAATCGATTGTTTTAGTTGTCTCGGGACTAGACATCTAGTGTACACCTTTATTTCTTGGTTTTCGAGATATCTCGCTTTTTTGCGAAATGCAGGGTGTTGCAAAAAATGAATAACGAAACAAAGGTACAACATAATTTATGAAATAGGTGCACAAGTCAGTGAGAAGGCTTTAGGGCAACTTTTTTTAACATTGTTGATTCAAAAAAATGTTATGTACAGATTACGAAAAAAGTGGGAAATATCATTGACACCTTTCAACCTAAATAACTTTCTCTAAGTGCAAGCCTCTGTATTTTTCCACTCTATTCGTTGCAGTAAATAATTCCTTTTCAATCAATATAGTGGTTTTCTATATCCATAATCAGTATTCTTCATGTAATTAAGAAAATACTTTTTTAGGCGGCTTTCGACATTATATGTTCATAATAAAGATGTTAACTTTTCAATTGAATATCTTCGTATCATCAAAATGTAAATGATTCAAATTTTAATTATACCCAGCCAACTACATCTTTATTACAAATAATAGAGGTCGGAGGCTGTCTAAAAATAAGTATTTTCTTGATTAATGGAAAAAGACTGAATATAAATACTTTTATATTGATTGAAATGGATTTACCTTTTTGGGTATTCTGTACATTTTTTCAATCAACAATGTTAGAAAATGTGATCCTAAGGCCTTCTTATTAGCTTGTGCACCCTTTTTTATGGTATGTTGAAACTTTATCTCGTTATTCATTTTGTTGCAACTCGCTGCATTCCGCAAAATTCGAGATACATCGAAAGCCATAAAAGTTAGGCATAAAAAACCTTTATAAAACAGATATTATTTTTTACATTTAATTTGAAAAATTGAATAAAATATAGAGTGATCCATTTAAAAAAGAAATCATATCCCTTTCAAGAAATGTTTCTTAATGTATAGCTGACTTTCATAGAGAGACCGACACCTATAAGTATTATATTCTACTCGCGGGTAATGGCTATTGCTCACGAGGATGATTACGCTACTTACCTGCGGGTCAAGGCGCAATCACCCAATTCCCGCTCATTGAATAATATACGATTTTTTTATTCCAAGTGAAGATAAAGTCTATTCCTATCTTCAATCTTTAGAAATTAAAACGAGTAGCACTGAAAATAAGTCTGATGGTATAATGCCACTGTACCATGATGTTTATACTACCAATTTTCAATCACCAATTAATAAAAACTTAATATCGGAATATAATAGTGATATGGTTATTATTCTAACAAAAAATACCGACTCACCAAAAAATAAAGCTTCAATTCCATATCTAGATATATTCAATGAATCACCTTGTTTGAAAATAACTTTGTCACCTAAGGAGAGAATAGAAAAACCAAAAAATAGAATCAACATTCTTCAGAATGTAAGAGTAGATTCTTTTGAATCGGAAACCGAACATGTTCAGAAAAAAATATCAAATCGAGGAGGATTTCCACCAACATCATTTATTAGTTCAAGCAGCAACAATTCATTTGACGTCGATTACGAACTACCCTCCACGTCTGAGTTGAATAACGATGAAGATATTTTACAAGTGTCAGAATCTATTTCTAAAGCTGTAAGTAATTGTTTTTACTTAAAGTGTAAAGTTTTATTATTTTTAAACACTGAGAAATTTATAAGTTTTAAAATTTTTTTAACAATAATAAGAATAATAATAATATCATTACTATTAATTAATATTAATCTTATCATGATATAGGAAGCAAAAATGGATAGTGAAAAAGGAATAAAAAAGAAGATCAATAACACTTTTGAGGGACTGAGTCCTGACTGGGTCCCTTGGTCAGTGGCAGAAATAAGTAGGGTGAGGGGAGCTAAACCTCCCCAAAAGCCTTTGCGAAACATGCCACCGCGGACCAGCCTACCCAAGCTAAGGTGTAAGGAATCGTGCTGACAGCTGAATGGCCGCAGGGTGATATGCGGTCACGAACGATCCCCTTGGGGAACCGGGCGGAACCCCATTGTAATTAGCCTTCCTCTGGTAATGCGGGGCTCTGCCAGAGGTGACCAACCCTTCCCTTGCTACTCGTGGGAACACACATGAAAAAAATACAAACACAAAAAACAAATCTCGAGGCTGGACAGAAGTGCTCACCTCAATCAAAAGCAGTAGCTGGGGATGAACAGAAATGTCCACCCCAAAATACTGCACAGAATGAGGCTGGACATGGAAGATCACCTCGTGATGCAACACAAAGGCCTAGGCGAAAGCGCATTTGCGGCGCCGAGGCCAAAAGGAGGAAGAGAGCGAAGGAATCAGGGGTGGCAGCAACTACAAATGCACCCCCCTCTTCCCCCACTCCACCTCCAACAGCAAAGGCACTTCCTGCGGCCGGCGCCAAGAGCTCCGCTTTGAATAAAGGCATGGAACCGGCTGCCCCTGCAGGAAAGCGCCCTCACTTAAGCACCTCCACGGAGGGGACTCCAAGAAGGCTGAAGAAGCCGCGCAGCGACAGAAATGTCGCCGCGCCTTCCAAAACCTTTGCGGATGCCGCCTTGAGACACCTCAAGGTTGCTATCATAGATGAGACCAACCCGTACGGTAAGGTTACCGCAGAACGGGAAAGAATCATCAAAAATCAACTGCTAGAGGAACTGGACAAGATCATCTTCTCCGCCTCCAGCAGCAATAGCAAAGCGCCCACGTTTAAGTCGTGGACATACTCCGGTGAAATCATCAGAGTGGTCTGCGATGACGACGGGACGCTAGAGTGGCTGAAAAAAGCCACAAAAAACCTCAAGCCGTGGGAGGAGGCATCACTGGCGGTCGTTAGTGTGGATAGGCTCCCTAAGCTGACCAAGGCCTCGCTCTGGATCCCGGAGGACGTCCACAAGACGACATCCGGTGAAAAAGAGAGGGTGCTTGGTCGGCTTAGGGTGCAGAACCCTGATCTGACGGTGGCAAGGTGGTGCACTTTCCATCATGAGGTGAAGGTGAACCCAGAAGGACACCTCTTCGTCTTTGGAATCGGAGACGAGGATATGGCTGTCCTCAAGAAGAAGTCGATGAGGATGAGCTATGCGTTCACCTCATTGACTATCCGGGTAACGAGAAAGGAAGCAGGGGGTACTTCTGAAGACCCGAGGTCCTTGGTAGTCGAGCCACCTAGAGTGGATATTGACCCCAAGGCCACCATGGGTCCCGAAAAGGACGTCGAAGCATTCGATGACCTGACGGAGGAGGCACCCGAATACAGCGAGGTCGTCTCTCCCCTAACGGAGGAGCAGATAGACCTCTAAAGTGAACCCAACTCCAGGCAACCTACTCATGGGCAAGGACGTTGTAGAAAAGGTAAATATCATACAATGCAACCTCCAACACAAAAGGCGGCAACGGCAACACTATGTCGCCACCTTGATGTATTGGAGGATGCAATAGCTTTGATCCAGGAGCCCTGGATAATAAAGACCAAAATTACTGGTTTCAGTAGTCTAACGGGTCAAATTTTTAGCCTACCAAGCAATCAGCAACCTAGGACAGCTGTTTACGTCCCAAGGAAATACAGAGTCTCTCAGATGGCACAATTCTGCACCTCAGACCTTAAAGTGGAATGTCCAGATGGAAGAGGCAAATATACGGCGTTGGTACTCGCATCGGTGTACTTACCTTCGGATGCAGCCACCCTACCACCGACTAAAGAGATGGAGGTACTAGTGGATCACTGCCTCAACCAGAGAGTGGAGCTGATATTGGGTTGCGACTCAAACTCACACCACTTGAGCTGGGGCAGCAAGGATATCAACGCCCGAGGTAAGTCTCTTTATGAATATATAATTAAGAAAGATCTAACAATCTTAAACAGAGGTACGGAGCCGACATTCATTAACGCCCGTAGCCAAACATTAATAGATATTACGCTGGCGACAGCCAAAATATCAATCAAAATTCAGGACTGGCAGGTGTCGGATCATATTTCTATGTCAGACCACCGCTGGCTGACCTATACGGTAAGCCAGGATCTCAGGACCACTGTAAAATCCCGTGACCCGAAGAGGACGGATGTAGCTCTCTACAATCGACTCTTAATAGGTGCTCTGCGGGAAACAGAGGTCCTGACTCCCAGCAATAATGAGGAACTGGAAAGGTACACAGTATCTATCCAAAACAAAATAGACATTGCCTATAAGGAATCCTGTCCGATGAGGATGGTTCAGACAGGCGGCACGACCAATACCTGGTGGTGCCCTGAACTGGAACACCTCAGAAAGACAGCGAGAAAGACCTTTAACAAGGCAAAACGAACAAAACTCAAAGAGGACTGGGGAGTATATAAAGCCAACCTCAAAGAGTTCAAAAAAGTCTGCAGACAAAAGCAAAGAGAAGCCTGGAGAGCCTATTGTGAGGCAGTCGAAGACTTCCCACAAATTTCTAGGCTACAGAAGGCACTCTCAAACGACCACCATAAGAGTATCGGCATCCTGACAAGGGAAAATGGCGACAAGGCCGCCAACCTTCAAGAGAGCGCTGAGATTCTTATAGAAACTCACTTCCCAGGTTCTGTCTTTCCTGGAACGTCAAACTGGACGGAAGTATCAACAACACCCTCACAATATGACTGGCAATATGCTAGTGCACTAATTGATGAGGACAAGATAAGATGGGCCATATCGGGCTTTTCCCCCTTCAAGTCACCAGAACCTGACGGAATAAGACCAGCCCTACTTCAATGGGGAATGGATACTCTTATGCCGCACCTGGTTGGAATTTTCAGAGCCTCTTTAGCTCTGAGGTATATTCCCAGTAAGTGGAGAGAAGTACGAGTGGTATTTATACCCAAACCAGGTAGGATGGACTACACCTTACCAAAAGCATTCCGACCAATTAGTCTCACATCGTTCTTTTTAAAAACAATGGAGAGGCTATGCGAGCGGTATATAAGAGATGAAGTGCTAGTTCACAACCCACTTCATCCAAATCAGCATGCATATACTCCGGGAAGGTCCACTGATTCGGCCCTTCACCAAGTGGTTGGCAGAATCGAAAGATCATTGGACAACAAAGAATCCACCCTGGGTATATTCATAGATATCGAGGGAGCGTTTGATAAAACAACCTTTCCAACAATTACCCAACAACTCAACTCCAGGAATGTACCTCTGGTAGTAGGAGAATGGATACTCAAGATGCTCTCTAGTAGAGCAATAAGTATCAATGTAGAAGACATCACAGTAAGAGGACTGGTCATGAGGGGATGTCCACAAGGAGGAGTCTTATCACCCCTTCTGTGGAACATAGTCCTAGACACCCTGATTAATCACCTCAACAACAATGGATTCTACACAATTGCATACGCAGATGACATAGTTATCTTGCAGACTGGCAAATTTGTGAACACACTGTGCGATAGAGCGCAGGATGGGCTTAAATTAATTGAAAAATGGTGTAAGGAACACTCATTGTCGATCAATCCCAGAAAGACTGAGATGGTCCTTTTCACCAGGAAAAGAAGTTTATCGGGTTTGAAACCTCCCGAAATCTTCAAAAGCAAACTAAACTTTTCGGAAGAGGTGAAATACCTTGGTATTACCCTCGACAGGAAACTAACATGGAACTCTCATCTACACAGCAGAGCAAAAAGAGCATATGTGGCATATGAGCAGTGTCGGAGGACAGTGGGACGCACATGGGGTCTGTCGCCCCGTGTGGTCACCTGGATCTACACTGCAATAATAAGACCCATGTTAACGTATGGAGCAATTGCATGGGGACCGAAGGTTCTACAAGCAACGGCCATCCAAAAATTATATCAAATACAGCGAATGGCTTGTTTGAACATCACAGGAGCCATGAGAACAACACCAACTGCAGCAATGGAACTAATTACTGGTCTGACCCCTCTGGACCTACACGTCAAGGAGGTTGCGTTAATGGCAATGGTACGATTGCGCACGGCTGGTGTAAACCCCGAAGTAGGAATGGGCCAATTGAGGTTGAGCCTATGGAAGGAAGCGCTCACTGCGCTACCTCTTCTGCAGGCAGCTAACGATGCAATTGAACCCAGGTTTTTGTTTAACAAACCCTACAAAATTCAAATAAAACAGAACACAGAGCCAGATGCTGCAAATGCAATACGCATATATACAGATGGTTCAAAAATGAAAGAAGGCTCAGGCTGTGGAGTTTACTCGAGAGCACTGAGCCTCAAGATTAAGTGGGGAATGGGAAACAATACCAGCGTGGTTCAAACAGAACTGGCTGGTATCTCAATTGCCACAAAAGAACTAACCAGAAGAGGAATTTCTGGCAAAACCATAATAATCTGCACTGATAGTAGACAAGCCCTATTAGCCTTGAACAGACAACGTGTTATATCGAGGCTAGTACTAGAGTGCCACCAAGATTTAGCTGACGTCTCGGCAGATAACAACATTATCCTGAGGTGGGTTAAAGGGCACGACAGGAGTAAAGGAAATCGCATTGCTGATTCTTTAGCCAGGGAAGCCGCTGGACTGAAAATTCTAGGACCCAGTGACACCTACGGCCTAACGACTTCGACAATTGCGGAACTAACCAAACGTTACACCCATGCTCAATCCCTTGAGAGATGGGATGGAATCAAAGGATGCAGTTTTGCCAGGATCACCCTGGGCGACCCTCGGAAGCTGGCGCCGAAGAAATATTTGGCGATGACCAGGAAAAACCTACGTTCAACAGTAGGATTTCTGACTGGTCACTGTCAACTAAGTAAACACCTCCATACTATGGGGCTAGTGGACACACCTCTATGCAGGATGTGTGAACAGGAAGATGAAAATGTCAGGCATGTCTTATGCGAGTGTCCGGAGTTATCGTCAATAAGAGAGTGTGTGTTCGGTGAGTCTTGGCCTACACCTGCCGATATAAAGGAGATGTCTCCCAGTGACCTGTCCACCTTCCTGAGAAGGACAGGATGGACAATGACCTAGGAGGACAACTCCTCGGGAGGATGTACAATGGGTCACATGTGGCCTAAGTGCTGTGAGCCTACACACTCACCCTCCCTACTCTACAGATACAGATACAGAACACTTTTGAGCATACAGGATTTCCCAAAAAACCTGAAAATACATTTTTTTGCCCATTGTTATCTATCTCAACAAAAACGAAACCAAAAAATGAAGAACAATCTTCAAAAAATTGCATATATCAGATATCTTGTGAATGCGACAAATTCTATTTAGGTGAAACATCCAGACCATTGAAAGTCCGAATGAGTGAACATAAAAAATACATCAAAGATAGGGAGTTCTTTAAGTCAGGTATTTGTAAACATGCTTGGGAAGAGGGGCAGAAAATTCAATGGGATTCGACAAAAATAATATTGAAAGAGCCAGTTAAATTAATTGATCGGAAGATTAAGTTTTTAAAAATAACTTTATTTGATACAATTATATGTTGTGCAGAGACAACGACAATAACAAGAATGAATGTTAAAAATAATATTAAGCTCGGCGTTGCCTTCGGGTATCTTGCAGCGTCGGCTAGTTTTTATACGGGGTGTGCAAGTATGTTCATATAACTCCTCCCCTTTTCGGAAAAACAATACAACTGGAAGGTGGATTGTTTTGGTCAGCCTCCCTCTCTTGGACAGGATTTTCTTTTCTTGAAATCTTCTTTCGGATCCATAATATGAAAATAAAAATTATAATTATAGTTAAAATAGACAAAAAGGGGATATTCCAAACGGCGGGGTGGATTGGATTCGTTTCTATGGGTTGGATGGCTTCTGCTTCTAATTGTATCTCCTGGATGGCTTTCAAATTAATGTTTTTTAATTTCAGGACACTTTTGTCTCCATTTTCTATATTTACTTTATTAAATTCTGAATTCATTTTTGGTAAAATTAATGGATTTCCTTTAATCACTTCTTTAGTATTACGGAATGTTAGAGTTTTTGTTATTAAGCTACACCCTTGGGGAATCTTCATCAATGTATTTTTGTAGAGTTGAAGTAGTCTTGATTTTTCGCATTCAATTTGAACTTTTATTGATTGGTTGGTTGCTGGTAGTAATAAAATTGATTGGTCGTTAATTTCTTCAATAAGATTGTTTTCTAAAATGGCTTTATGGACTTTACATTCTGGTTTTTCTGCTTTCATCAGGGCAATAATGCAGTTTTCTGTGGATATTTCTTCTCGGAATTTGCAAAAATAGGTGTCTTCTAGGTCAGGACAGGGTTCTTCTCCAATTTGGTGGAATTCTGTGCCGAGTATCAGGTAGGGTTTTTTAGGAATGATTATGGTATTTTGGTAAGGTAAACCAATTATATGGAAGGTCTTAAATTCATCTGTATCTATGATAGGTAAATGTATAGCAAATATAATTTTGGAATCTGTTAAATCTATTTGAACACTCATGAATTGATAATATGTGTAAAGATTTTTAAATTTGAAAATGTTTTTTGTACCGTAGGTACCTATAGCATGTTCTAATAGCATTGACAATTGTTCTATATTTATGACTGAAGTGTGTAAGTTTCCCAAATGTGCAAAAATAATGGCATTTTCTAAATTGTCTACAAAATTAATCAAGTTTTGGCAGTTTAAAATTATTTGCTCTAAAGAACTTTGGAGTGATATATAAATATACACATCGGTAATATTATCGATTTTGTCTATAAGAGATTTCAGTTTATTTTTTATTAGCATTTGATTTTCAAATAAATTTGAGATTGTTTTATTATAATGATTTATTAAATGTTTGTTTAAAGAAGTTTGAAGGTTTATTTCATGTTGAATAGAGTTTTGTTTTTCTGTTAGGATTTTTATTTTTTCCTCATATTTTATCTCGTCGTTGTGATCTAAAGTACCGAACAACCATTTACTCATTGTGCCGATACCATTAAATAATCCTCTTTTGATCCGTTTAGAGGGTGTTAGATTATTTACTTTATTTTTTGTTGTTTCTATTAAATATTTGGTATGTTCTAGCAAATTATTTACTTCTTGTGTTTCTCTGGCAATTACTGTGTTATTTGAAATACTTAATATTTTACTGTAAAATACATCTATACTTCTTAATTGATTAATTATCCAACTAGTTTCTACGTAGTGTAAAAATGTATGCTTAGTACTAATTAGCCTAGTTTTTCCTAATTCTAAGGGTAATATTGGTGAATCTAATTCTAGTATATCTATTTCACTAACTACGGGATGTAGAAGGAAGGTGTATATCAGGAGGATCTGTAGTTTCGTCATTTTTGTCTTCCTGTAAAGAATGTCTTTGATTAGTAGGTGGTTTTCTGAGTTTTGATTTGTGAACAATAATTTTTTTTGATGTCTTTATCTTTTTACCTAAGTCTTCTGCTACAGTGGATTTGATATGTCGGGGCTTTGATTTATTTCTAAGTGCTTCGCGATTTTTTATATACACATTTTGTCCTTTTGTGTAAGTTTTAGGTTCTTCGCGGCTTAAGTTACGTTTTTCGATAATTTTCTTTTTATTTGTAAGCGTTTTATCATAAATTTCTTTGTAAATAGTATTTAGACGGGACTTCCTATCGTTAATATAGTCGTTAACTATGTGTTCGTCAGTTAAGTCAAAAGGATCTAAAGCTTTTGTATCTCCTAAAATTACGTCAAATGGTTTGCATTTTGTGACACTATGTATAGACGAGTTATATCCTATAATTGCGGTTTGTATTACTTGTTTTATTGGCATTTGTGGGTGTTGTAGTAAAAGTATTCTAGCGTTTTCTAATAAGGATGAATGAAATCTTTCTACTGGACTGTTACTATTGGAGTTTCTGGGAGTTGTGAAATGTAATTGTATTTTGTGTAATTTACAAAATTCTTTAAATAATTCGGATTTAAATTCTGCACCGTTGTCGCAAGTTATGCCACATGGTACACTGAAATGAGTAATAAATTTACTTATACCTTCTATTATATTTACAGCGTTGTTAGATTCTATCAGATATGCTTGTCCGTATTTTGAAAATGAGTCAAAAATTGTTAAAAATTTTGTTTTTCTAATTTGAAAAATGTCAATATGTATCATTTCAAATGGTTTTGAAGGGGTCAAAGTTAAAGAATATTTTATTTTGGGTGGGTGTCTGTCGTATTTAGCTTGTTGGCAAATAGAACAATTGTTTACATACTGTGTAATACTGTTTTTCATGTCAGGCCAGTAATATTTGTTTCTCAGGGCTTCTAAAGTTTCATTTATGCCTCTATGACACGTTTTTTTCTCATGGTGATACATTATAATATTATCTCGTTCTTCAGTATTATCTAGATCTGTTACGAATTTCCTAGAAATTACTAGTTTATAAGAATGATTTTTAAAAGTGTTTTGTAGCGTTGAAATTAATACTGGTACTAGGTCGAGGGTGGTACTTTTTATGTGAATACAATAAAGTTTATTGGGGTCGACATAATTTTTAAACAAGTCAATTATTTCTTTTTCTATGTTTTCGGTATTATTTGTCAAGTGAGCAGATATTCTAAATTTTGTGACGAAATGTTTACTTTTTATTACATGAAATTTGTTTGAATTACCTTGCTTAATTATTATTTGATTATTGTATGAATTAACGCATTGTTCTGTAATTGGTATTGCAAGTATTGGATTTTCATGAGAGGTATGTACTGTCTCATTGTCTGATTCTGTATCATTTTCTACGTCAGTTATGTTTTCATTTTGGTTTGGATTGTAGGGTTGTATTATTTCTGTAATTTCTTCGATATCAGCGTTTGTCAGCGTAGTGTTTCTTATGATATTTTCTAAGTTTTGGTCTTCTACTAAATTTTGTATAAAGTCATCGACGTCGAAATCTATATCACCTGGATTACCTATTATTGATTCGTTTTCGGTTGCATTGATTTCTATTCGGGATAGAGCGTCTGCGTTCAAGTTCAATGATCCGGATTTGTGTATTACTTCATATTCATATTCTTCTAGTTGCAATCTCCATCTAACCAATTTTGAATTTGGTTCTTTCAAATTGAATAACCATTTTAAGGGTTTGTGATCGGTGACGACATAAAATTTTCGTCCGAATAAATATGGTCTGAAATGTTTTACTGCCCAAACTATCGCCAGTAGTTCTTTTTCAATTGTACTGTATTTAGTTTCGGCTGGATTTAGAGTACGTGATGCGTAAGCAATAGGTAAATCGTGTCCTATAGGTCCTTGGCTAAGAACAGCGCCAATTGCAAAATTTGAAGCGTCAGTGGTTAAGTTAAATGTCTTTGTAAAGTCGGGATATTGTAGAATCGGGTCGTTTGTTAGAAGTTGCTTGCATAGTTCAAAAGTGTCTGTAAATTCTGTATTATGTACGATTTTAGCTCCTTTCTTAAGACACTTAGTAAAAGGTTTTGTTAATTTAGCGAAATCTTTAATGAATCTTCTATAGTAGCCTAACAAACCTAAGAATGATTTTATTTGTTTAGCTGTTTCAGGTATTGGAAAATTTTTTATTGCTGCGATTTTAATGGGATTTGGTTTAATACCGTTGGGAGTAATTATGTGTCCTAAAAATTCGACTTCTTTCCGAAGGAATTCGCACTTGTTTAATTGGATTTTTAAATTTGTGTCGCGTAATCTTTGGAAAACTAATTTTAAATTTTGAATATGTTCCTCTAAGCTAGAACTGAAAATAATTAGGTCGTCCATGTAAACAAGAACAACTTTTCCTTGTAGGTTTTTCAGTACGTTATCCATTAACCGTTGGAAAGTACTTGGTGCATTACGTAGTCCATACGGAAGACGTAAATATTCATAATGTCCATTATCTACTGTAAAAGCGGTTTTTTGAATTGAATTTTCGGCCATCTCAATTTGGTGAAAGCCGGAATATAAGTCTAAGGTTGAAAAATAAGTACATCTACCTAGTTTGTCTAAAACGTCATTGATATTTACCATAGGGTACCGATCTGCTATAGTTTTTTCATTGACTTTTCTATAATCAACAATTATACGCCATTTTTGTGTACCGCTTGCGTCAGGTTTTTTACTAACTACCCAGATGGGGCTGCTCCAGGGAGAGTCACTTGGTCTAATTATTCCGTCAGTAAGCATTTTTGAAATTTGTTTTTGTACTTCGTCTTTGTGTATAAATGGGTACCTGTAAGTCTTAGTATAAACGGGTATTTCGTCAGTTGTCTTAATTTCGTGTTTCACTTGGTTGGTAAATGTTAGTTTGTCGTTTGGCATTTGGAAAATGTCAGTGTATTCTTTGCAGAGTTTTGTTATAGCTTTCTTTTCTTCTATATTTAAATGATCTAAGCGTAGTTTATTTTGAAGTTCAGAAATATTATTATATGTGTCATTTTTATCAAAAGTTTGTAAAATTTGTTCCATATTAAAAAAGTCAAAATTTTTTCTGTGCCACTCTGTAACATGTACAACTTTTATAGGTTCATTAAATGTTAAAGTTATTCTTTTATCTGTGTCATTTCTTATCTCTGTTTTAGCAAAGCCGTGTTTTGCATGTGTTAATGTTTCAGAGAAGTAAAGATTATCAAGTTTCATTTCTGGTACTATAATCTCACCATTTTCATAATTCACGGGAACTTGTGTAGCTACAGTTTCATGAGAATCAACAGAAATTGTATATTTAGATCTATTAATTTTATAAAACAAAGGAATTTCAGCTACTTTATTTTTTAGAACATTATTAGGAAAATCTATAGAAAAATTTAGTCGGCGAATGTCGTTTAAACCAATCAGTCCATCAAACTGATTGTGAAATTGATATAAGATAAAATTAATTTTTATTTCTGAATTGAATTCAGGAAACGCGGGTATTTCAGCCATAAATTTAGATGTTTTTTCTCCTACAGCTGTTTTGATAATAGCTGTGTTGTGATAAATTGTTTGTGGAAAAAATTTTTCTGCTATAGCGGGACTTAAAAGAGAATTCATTGAACCTGTATCTACTAATAATTTAATCGGCGGGTATTTTATTTTTATATAGGGTAGGTCGGTAGAAAAGGAGTCGGAAAATATTTCGTTTATGTATGCCAGTCTTCTTGTCGAGTTATCCAAAAATTTTGATTATTGTCACCTTCTAGGTGATAGTTTTGGTTATCGGTATAACCACACGCATTTTCTGCATTATGATTTGATTGAGTATTGGGGGAAGTATCCTCACGATTCGGGATGTCAGGTTTGACATGCTCTATTTGATATAATTCTTCGAAAGTGAAATTTCTTGACGGTTGTCTAGGTTGGAATGTATTTCGGGATGTGGTTGACATTGGTTCGACTGGGTTCTCAGGTTTTTTACCGGTTGGCTTAAAAACATTTTTTGGAGGACCAAAAACTTGCCTATTAGTAGGATAGTTATTTTTGATTTGTCTAGGTTGAATATTTATAGGTTGACTTGGGAAGTTATCATTCTGGGGTTGCAATGGTATTTGATGATTGGGTGTAAATTGACGTTGAAAGTTTGGGGTTTGAAAATTGGGCGGAAAATTTGGTTGATAGTTTTGACGTGGAGAATTATAATTCGTATTGCTAGAAAAATTATTAGAACGTTGATTATTATTACCAAAATATCGATTAGTTGATTGAGGCGATTGATTATATGACGGCTTATTAAATGTAATTTGATTATTATTATTTTGTATAGATGAATAATTTCTTAAATAATTTTGAGAATACAAAAAGTTTTCTTCCTCTATTAAATAAGAAATGGCTGTTTCGATATCATTAGGATTTTTTAAACGTATTGTTACTTGTAATTGACCTTTAAGATTTCTTAATAAGGTTCTTAAAGTCATTTGCCCGTATTGGCGTCTATGAATTTCTTTGGTTTGGGCATTCATTTGCCCGTCACTAAAACTATTAATTTTATGAATTAAATGACTTTTTAATACTTGTAGTCTTTCTGCAAATTGTAAAGCGGTTTCGTTCTTTTGAGGACGAGCCATCAAAAGATCTTGTTCTAAACACTCTAAACTTCTTTTATCACCAAAGCATTGATTTAGTGCATTTTTAATTAATTGCCAAGTATTTAACTCGATTCTAGACCCTACTAATAAATGAGCTTTATCTACTAACTTAGATTGAATCAGCTTTATTAAATAGTTTTGTAAAATCGGATCTGCTATTACGGAGTATGAATCTATTAAAAAATCACATTGCGATAAAAACTTAATTAATGTTGTAGAATCTCCATCATAATTCTGAATCATATCGACATATAATTTTAACATAGAAATATTCACTTCGTTTGCGTTTGCCATATTTTCGTCTAGTCTAACTATATTGTCAAAATCAATAATTAAATCTTCAATATCAGATATCATAAAATAGATAAATTTATTGTACGATTATTTGAAAAATTTTTATTATTTCAATACTAATTTTCTAAGTTTCTTAATTTCTACTTATCTAAGAATTCTCGACCGGAGAAAAGGATGCAAAAAAGGGAAACTCGGTACTTACGACCTTCAGAGTTTTCTTCTTGCTTGATTCTGCTATAGTCGTGGATCAGGATCTCGGCTGGACCACAGGAACTTGTCTGGATCACAGGAGCTGCACTTTGTAGGTACAAAACGCGAAGAATTAAAATTCACCGTTTTTTACTATTTCCGAAACCGGCTGTCGATACCGTGACTTTCGAAACTAATAACGTCGTTTTATCCTACTGACTGCGCCAGTTAAATTAATTGATCGGAAGATTAAGTTTTTAAAAATAACTTTATTTGATACAATTATATGTTGTGCAGAGACAACGACAATAACAAGAATGAATGTTAAAAATAATATTAAGCTCGGCGTTGCCTTCGGGTATCTTGCAGCGTCGGCTAGTTTTTATACGGGGTGTGCAAGTATGTTCATATAACTAGCCCAATAATAAAAGACGAACAGCCTTATTCATAGTCATATTTAGTGGCTACTAACACACCACTAACATCCCACTAAAGAAATTCGTATTCATAGACGTATTTAGTGGCTACTAAGATCTTACTAATTTTAGTAGGCAATACATTTCTTAGTGGCGTTACAACGGGTATTTAAGATACTTTTAAACCTTGTAACGAGTTATTTTTGTTGTTATAGATACAGGGTTAATTTTCAACACTTTAAATATATTATAACTCGTTACTTAAATTCAAACTCTCTTTTCTTTTATTAAATTGATTTTTATTTATTGTTAGGTATATTGTTGTTTTGTATATTTTTTTTTAGTATAAGACCGGAGGTACGTAAATGAATTCTATCATGAAATTTAGTAGTTTCTAAAGTTAAAATTTTTTTTTCAATCGATAAGGACATTTGGTATATATACCATTTATTTAATTTCAAAATACGTCTGGTATATGACAAATTTTTTGTGGTATCTAAATTTTACTAGCGACAATGAGGATATAAATAGCAGGAGAATTGATTCGGAGACAGAGACCGACCGCTGATTCACCTTTTACCTTTTACCTTTACCTTTACCGTTGACCGTTGCTAATTTTTGTACGTAAAGTGTGTGTCCCAAGTTTGTGTTATTCCGATCCGGTTACCGGCATATATTTTCAATTAAAGACAGTAATTCTTTTTTTAAAGTTGTGACAAAAGTGAACTACGATACCGAAACCGACGTAAGAAGGTAAACATATTTTTATCACCGTTTATTTGAAAATTTTCGTACCTCCGTAAAATAGAAAAGTTTGATATTTTCATGGAAATTTCCGTACCGGTTATTTTTTTTGTTGTTGTTAGAAAAGTTGTTTTGTTTGAGATTAGGATAAATAAATGTAACGTTGTTTTAGAAAATGTGTTTTTGATTTCAATTGCGAAGTTAATTGGTTTTAATTATTCGCCGGGTTTATATTAAGTTCACATTTTATTTTTTTTCACAAGTCATTAATATACAATTAAGATTTATATGAATTGGTGCATCTTAATTATATTCAGGATCTTTTGTTTCTACACTGTGTGTCAAAATTAGTGGTACCTTTTATAGTTTTTTTTGAGATTGCCGGTTTTATTTTAGATTCAAGGGATAATCAGATTTGGAAGTGGCCTGGCCATAATTTATTTGATTACCTGGCAGATTTAAATCGTTGATTTTCCAGTTCCGTGGTACCTTTCTGATATAATTTTTTTCTTAACAATAGTTTGCCGGTTTTCTTTAGATTCAAGGGATAATCAGATTTGGAAGTGGCCTAGCCATAATTTAT
>CAJUYI010000775.1:29556-40333 GCA_910591695.1 Galerucella pusilla
AGATTCAAGGGATAATCAGATTTGGAAGTGGCCTAGCCATAATTTATCTGATTACCCGGCAGATTTAGACATTTTTAGCTCTCAGGTACAAATCTTTTACACCTTTTGTTTGTTTGTCGGAAAAATATTTTGCCGGTTAAATTTAGATTCAAGGGATAATCAAATCTAGAAGTGGCCTAGCCATAATTTATTTGATTACCCTGCAGATCTAATACGTTTACGTCTCGTGTGTCGAGAGTAGTTTTCCGTGGTTGTGATAACCTTACCGGCTCTGACCGTGCGTTCTTTCTCCCGTTTTTTTTTACTCGCTCCTGTAAAATTATTCATAACAGACCACAAGGTAGTAATAAACAAAGTTCCTGATTTCTCCGCTATTTACCGTAACTTATTTTAATATAAAAATCGATATTCAATTGAGTCGTATTAAAGATTTGATAAAGAATTGGTTGAAATAACTCAACAAGACCCCTGGAATTTTCCGTAACCTCCATCTGAGGCTATCTGGAACTCTTGACGCTAATGGTCAAGGGGCCGTGGAGCAAACCACGTTAAAAATCTGGCGCCCGAGTATTCCGTCGAAAGATTTTTAGTCAAGGGTGTCCATAGTGACGTGTTCGTGTGGCAGGAGCCACGTGTACGAGGTAAAACGCGTTACAACCTAACCTAAAAAGTCAAACAAACGTCAAGCACTTAAAACCGATCATTCACTTCGTGTTTATTACCGTATACCCATCTTTCAAATTTGTTAAATATGGAAATAATTCCTGATGTAAGTATATATTTTGATTGGCAGTATCTGCAGAATATTTAATAAATTAATATAAATTTCTTCTAGAGAAAAAGACCCCGGTCACAAAATTGGGACAATTATCAAAAGGATCTATTAATTGAATTTTTAAAAGAGGAGATTCCCATTATAGAGAACAAAAAAAAACATACTGTCTTAAATAAAGACAAACAAAATGCTTGGGAACGCATTTGCACAAAAATGGAGGCCCATGGTAAGTATGAGATTGCATAAATTTCATCGCATTTGCAAAAAAATGGATGCACATGGTTTATATTAGATCGCATAAATTTCATCAAGATTTCTTATTTTATATGATAATAAAAATGTTAATTTCATAAAGTCAAAAATCTATATGAGGATATATCATCTCGACAAGTTTTGTTAAATACATATTGCGAAAAAGCTTATCGAAACATGCGGATTACAACAAGTACGAAAAGGAAAATATAAGAAAAAAGCTTTAAAGAGAGAGAAAGAATAATTATGTGCGGTTATCGAGGCGTGTACTTAATTCTAGAGACCGAATGCTGTGAATATGCGCTTCTGGCAACTGAGGTTAAAATAGGTGGGTAATTAACATTCGGCCTCTAGAACTAAGTACACGCCTCGATGACCGGCCAGAATTATTCTTTCTCTTTTTCAAACTGTTTTTCTCATATTTTTCGTGTCGTACTGGTGTAATCCACATGGTTTGATAAGCTTTTTCGCAATCTGTATATTTATTGTGTTGTGGCTTTATTTTTGTGCTTACAATATATTGTTGAATTGGGGTGTGGCAGTAAAATTTATCTTGTGGTGCAATAAATACAATAATAGAGCACATCAGTTGCTATTTCTAAATGTTAATTGATGTAAAATACATTTTACTTATGATAGGTAACCGAAGAGATACAAAACGGCTGAAGGAGCAATGGCAGCGAATGAAACTGCAGGCGAAGAGGTCCATGGGGATGTACAGAAAGCAGTGCAATTTAACAGGAGGAGGTCTACCACCAGATAAACCATCTGAAATTGACTGGAAGATAAAGGACCTTCTTCCACATGAATTCACTGAAGACACCTCTGTATATGATAGTGATGCCACATGTAATGTAAGTAATTTTTACCTGTAGTGCAATAAATATGTAATAGCTTTTTTCTAGATACAAACTGATACCAAATCGGAGTCAACCAAAATACCCGAAAATGTGAGTTGAATTAAAATTAAGTTTTTTCTCAACATATTTTCAGATGACCCTTTTCCAAGAAAATTTGAACACTCTAGCCTCATCTGCTACTGGTTCCAATGATTCAAGTATCCATTTTAGTTGAAATATTACATTTGCCTTATCTATAGCATGTACATAGAATATAAATTTACATTCTTCTGTATTAAATTAAAGTTTGTAATGTTTCATCAGGATTTTGTGCTGGTGGTAACAAATACTGAACAGAGCCAGGAAGAGGAGGATTGTATTGAGGGTAATGCAGGGACATCATCTTTTGTTTCTGAGAGCTTCGCAATAGAAAACATTGTAGAAGAACAACCACCTGCTGTTCCCAGAACACCAAAACGTGCTGTTAAAAAAAAATGACAGCTTATGAAGAAAAATTATATGAGTTGAATGAGAAGCGAATGATAGTACAAAAAGAGCAAACAAGAGAAATGCATGAGAAATGCATGAGATGAGAATGGAGAATGAGAGAGCTTATTTTAAAGATGCTAGAGAGTTGCATGAATTGAAAATGGCAAATGAAAAAGAATACCATACCGAAAGAATGAAATTTATGAGAGAAAGAAGAAAATGAATGGCTGTATGAATAAATGGAAATAAGTAAAAATTTATATTAGATAATTTTGTAAATAAATCCATGACAATTTTATATTTGTTTGATTAATATTATGTTTCTTGCTAATTTTCCTTAAATTTAAAATTTCATTTCTCGCGCGTCAAACACTCTCCCCGGGACTATGTGCCACATAGCGGACACGGTAGTCAGCCATTGTTGCTGCGCAGTCACAGTTGAGCAGTTGTGTAGCGCATGCGTTAGAAACAATACAACCCCTATGGGGGCAGCATGTGCTAATAGTGGTGTATAAACGTATGAGCTTACAACGTGGTTTTGATGCCGGCTTTCTACTAATAACTCAAGACAAATTGTGGGTAAGTGGTTTTATATTTCTTGGAGGGAGTTTTAGTCGATTTATTTTATTATTCTTTGTTGAAAAACATTAAAGTGCGAAACATATTATTATATATCATGCATTAATTATTAAAGTATCTTCTGATATAATTTTGCCGGAATACATTTTCCACAGCAACTTCTCCATTGTTATAAACATTATTTTCTTCGTTTCCAACTTCCTGCTCTTCCTCTTCTGGTTCTTGGCCTGAAAGTACATTTTGAATAACATAATTACAATTTGATTAATCATGTTCTTACCTCTATGTTGCAGTCTATCATTTGTTAGAATGTTATGTATAATTACAACTGCAACTATAGCTGCTTTTGTTGTATTCAAATTTATGTTCATCCCATTAAAAAAACATCTAAATTTATTTTTCATCACACCAAATACTCTTTCAATAATGTTCCGGGTAGATATGTGTGCCCTATTATATCTTTCTTCTGCCTCATTTCTTGGATTCAATAATGGCGTTAACAAATACCTTGAACAGGCATAGCCATTGTCTCCTACCAAAATTCCATCAATTTCTCCATTCTAAAATACACACTATTCAATTTCAATAATAACTTTTACATTACTTTACCTCAAATTTTCTTTTTAATGTACATTCATTCCAAATCCTGGAGTCATGGGTACTTCCTCTCCATCTTGCTACAACATCTCTTACTCTGCCTTTGGCATCACAAACCACCTATTTTTATATACATAATTAAATAGTTTACGTTTACGTAATACATATTTTATAATTAACCTGAACATTTAGCGAATAATATCCCTTCCTATTTATGTACATTAATGGATTTTCCCCACCGGGATTTTTTATTTTGACATGGGTGCAATCGATGGCTCCTACTATACTTGGACATTGAGCTATATTATAAAAATCTGCCTTTATAGTAGGTATTTCATCTTCCCGAGGAAAATCTATAAAATCATCTCGATGCCGAGCAATTGCTCTTACCACTCTTCTTACAATCCTGCTTAGTGTAGGTTGTGAAAATCCATGCTGCTCACCTAAAATACTCTAAGCATATTCGAACTGTATTGATGTGTTACATCTTTTATACCTGTATCATCGCCATAGGCCCCTTTTGCTAAGTATCTTATCGTTGCTAATACTTGAATTTCAGGTGAAATTGGACAACCCCGATTATTATGAACAGTTAACTCATCTCTAACCAAATCAATTATAATATTTGCCACTTCTTTCCCCATACGGTATTTTGTGAAAAGCTGTTTATTATTATAAACAACCAAAGGATTTTGCCTTTCCAAATAAACCTTCGGATTTCGGATCAATACAATCACCGGATCTTCAGCTTCTTGCACCTCTGCATAAATATCTATTGCATCATTCATATTCCTAAATTAATTACCTATGTTAAACCAATATACTTATAATTTCAATTCATTTACTTACCTTTTAATAATCATAAACAATATAATACGTATAATACAATGGTATAAATAAGACTTCTAATAAAAACCGTTAAAAACGTCACAACAACCACTTCTTCAGATTCTTGGCCTTTTGCTTAGCGGCATCCGGTCATACAAAATAAAATTTCCATTGTTGCTGCATTCATTTTCCTGCTAATATTATTTTAACTAGTGGGAAAAAAATATGCGACTATGAATAGGAAACGTTAGTGGCTTGTTAGTATGATGTTAGTGGCCACTAACTAGTGGTGTTTTAACATTATTTCAAGTAAACGACTATGAATAAGGCTGGAAAAATCAAAGAAAGTGCTTTGATACAACTAAATGCAGATAAATGTGTAGCTAGTATTTCAGGCGAATGTAGTCAAATTTGGTTACCAATGTTAGAAAGAGAAATTTCTAATAATCAATAACCTGCGTTATCAGGATAGCATCATAAGTTTTTATCCAGGTTTTCTTATGATTTCGATGGTATTTTTCCTAAAGGGCGAACGCGCCAAATTTGCGATTTCAAGTTTTATGTACCAGATTATAGATACTGGCTCTGCGGACATTTTAACAAAAGGGCAAACGTATTAGCATGAAAATAAGAAATTTATAACGAAAAATTTAAATTTGCTTGGGGCGAACGTACTCCAAAAGTTTCTCAGAAAGGGCGAATATCAAGTACTTCTAAACGGCAAAAGGGCGAACGTGTATTGTTTTTGTATTGGAATTATAACCTCACTTATTTCATCAGTAAACGGCAACTTGTGAATGTGTTTTCCTTCAAAAAAGTGACAATTATGAATAGAAGAACCGAAAGAATATTGAATTTAGCCCGCGATGTGGATGAAAACAAAATCAATATATTAAGCGACATGAAATTGCCAGTCAAAATACCAAAAGTAGCTGAGAATTTAGAGGTTAAAGATGTTCTAGGTTCCTGTGAAATTCTCTCCAATTCCAGAGCTTCAAAATGAAGAGGTTAGTAGGCCACCCCAGATCATTTCAAGTGCAGCACATCTTTTACTGATGACTCACCCTTATTAAAAATTTGTCTAACTGAAAATAAAACGAGAAGAAATTATTTGGAGTATATATTTTAAAAATTTCGAGCTTTTATTTTATCCAATTTTTTTAACATTTCTACAAGCATTATTATTAATTCCACCGTGTAAAACTATTTGGGAGGATAAAGTTTATGTTTTAGCAAATGGGCTAATGTAGGGCGAATAGTCATTTCTTTACAAAGCTTATCTGGAAAAAGGGTGAATATCCACAAAAAACGTTTTTTTAATTAACTACTTGAAAATATTAGTATTTTTTTGTCATTTTAAGGTAAGTAATGAACATTTGAACTGCTAAACTCAACACTTAGTAGTTGGCTCTTAGAATCATACTGAAACAGTTTTTCTTCGTTTTCTAAAACATCAAAATGGCGCATTCGCCCTTTAGGAAAAACACCATTGATTTATCATTGGAATAGTTGTTAATCGATATACCTAGAGATCACTGTCGGACTTTATTTAAGAAATTTAAAATTCTACCTTTGCCATGCTTGTTCATTCTGCATGCTGTTCTTGAAATACATAAACACAAAGATGAATATCAGACTAATTCCGATTATCATAACTACCCCACTAGGAAAGCGTCTCATCTGAGGCCACATTTCACAAGATTGAGATTGACAGCTCGCAATACAATGGATGTGGGCTTGTATGATAAACTACCGGATGACATCCGGCTATTAAGCTACAATCAATTTAAGAAAAAAGTAAAATCCTTCCTTTTAAGCCAGTGTTTTTATCAAATTTTAGAATTCCCCCAATGTGATGTCTCTTTTACAGTATAACTGTCATAATTATGTATTGTATTGTTTTTATTTATATATATGTTTCTATTTAATGTATAGGTAGCTATACTATAAATACTATATGTACTGACATGTCACAAATGTAATTAACTCATGTGATCAAATAAATACTACTACTACTACTACTACACACTTCAATACACAAAATCACCAAACTGAGTTATACATGTTTTGAAAACAAAAATGATCATACAAAAAAAAGTAACAACAAACGCGTTTTATTAACAACATTTCCAAAATAAGCTAAAAAAAGCGCTATCCCAATAAAAACCGTTCCTGGAACGTGCACTTCACTGGATTCCCTTTCTAGTAGACTACATATCGTTAGAATGTCATAAAATAAAATATTTTATTTCACATTTTACCAGAGGTGTGATCTACTATAAATGGACCTTAATAAAATTTGACAACACAATTTTGTAGTCTTAAACTTCAAAATATGATTGATTGTCTAGTTGTCATATTTTTTCGTTGTGTCAGATAGGGACCAAAAATTTTTTTATCAATTTTATTACTAGTTAATCTTGACAACGGTAGCTGGAACGCTGTCGCTACCGAAACGTCGAAATAAAAAATAAAAAACATTATTGTGGTTTGATTCCCAAAAGAATAAGAAAAAAGAATGTTATGAAGAGGTTGGACAGTTTGCGAGACATTAAGAGAGAAAGCATAATGATGATGAAATAGTAAAAAATATATTAAGAATGCCACTTAAAAGTAATAAAAGAACAGCTATAATGGCTTTGAGAAAAAAAAGAAATTATATTCTTAAAACTGAGAAGGACACATTTGAAGCATTACGTGTTAACAGCGATGAAAATCCAGTTAATCCAGAAGATTACTATCCATGTGTGAATTATTGCCTTGGTATCTACAAAAAATCTTATTTATGGAGACATAAAAAGGTATGTAAAGCGGATGCAAATAATCATTTCAAGAATTCCAATGAACACGTCACAAATGCTCAAACATTTTTGGTAACAACAGGAATTCCGGGAAATTTTTTAAACAGAAGCAGAATAAAAACGGAGGTGTTCAGTGTCATGAGACCAGACGATATTAGCTATCAGCAAAATCAGACCCTCTCATTTGTCTATATGGTGAATCATATCTTAACAAACACAAAAGAAAACAAATGAATGTTGTATCATCTAACAGGATGAAAGAAATGGGCCGTTTAAAACTATCAATTATGAAAGCTGGTGATATAAGATCATTAATAGATGTCATTAAGCCCCATAATTATGAACTTATTGTAGAAGCAGCTAAAGTCTCCTTCTTTGGCGTTGCACTTTTGAACAAATTTGAAATTTTTATGTGACGTGGCCAAAAAAGCTATTTTAACACATAATTCTTTGTTTGGCTATGAATCGGATAAAAGGAAACAAAGGATCAAACACATAAATGAAACCAAAGATATAATTGCTAATCACTGGTGCTAATCTCTAGTTTAGCAAACAAGGTATCAACTGTGCACAAAGTGGAAAACCCAAAAATTTTACTAGTAACGGAAGATGTTAAGACTTTGAATACATTCATTAAAAAGAGAGCGGAAGAAGCATATCAAAATTTAGATACCGATTTCTACGATACGGGTTATTCAGAAAAAGTGTATTTTCTCTCATTTTTGTCGGTTTAATAACAAAATGTATGTGCAAATCACCCTGTATATCAAGAAAAGTACTGATATCTAGGTAACCAATACGTATTAAACATCGTAAACTAATTTTAAAATACATGGTGTAACTTATTTATTTCATATAGAAAAAAAATAATTTCAGGTTGCATTAAGAATCACCCTGTATGGAATACCTCTAGAACTAGTATATTTGATGCCAGAACATTGAATATGAAGTTACTTTTTATTTCTGATCTTGTTTTCATTCAATATAAGAATTTCTTAGAATTCCAAAAAATCGTCCTCTTATAATTGAGTCCAGCCCTGGATATTTTGACATTTTGAACTATTTATGTGTAAGTTTACGATAAACTAGAACATATTGATGGTACTATCAATTAAAAATGCATTTTTATTTGTTAATAATAAAATTACGTGATCACGGAAAACAAGGATTTTTCAACTTTAATACCCTGTATATCGGAAACTAGTCATAGGATTGAATTGGTCCAATGGACACTTTTGGTCAGGAAGTCGAGTACAACATCATATCCAAAATTTATAACATTTGACGGAACGCCACTTTGTCATAAGAAAAGCGCGGGGTCCTTTATTTATAGGGTAGAACATGACAAATAATTACATTTTTAAAGAGACACCAATTCAATTTTTTTCAAATATTCATGATATTATTATGATATACATACTTATATTACAATATATTGACATATTATATCTTTTGCACACTGGTACCTACAATTATAAAATGTGTTCAATTTTTAAAATAATTCAGACCTGGCGATAATATCCGTACATGAGTATCATCAATTGCTCCAATCACTCGAGGGAAATAGGCAATGTCATAAAATTTATTTTGCTTTGCTGCTGTTTCTTGTGGATTTCCGGGCATCTTGATGTATTCTCTTGATAAATGAGCTATTACTCTAGATACTTTAGCTACAGTACGTGATACAGTGGCTTTGTCAGCATGTAAAAAATTTCAAATTGACAAGAGATGTCCACCAGTAGCAAATGTCCGTAAAGTCAAAAGTAATTGATTCATAGGACTCGAAGAATTATTTCTAGGAAAAAATATAAGTATTATCTACTTTCACAATGATGTATAAATTCGCAGTAAATTACCCTTCATCTGGATACTCTAGCTGATCCTCGATTTGATCTAACCCCATCAAAGCCGTTCGTTTTTGCTACCTGAATCTTTTAAAAAATTAGTCATCAGAATATGACTTCAAATAGTTTGTTCTTTCGAACACTCGACGAGGTGATGGAAAATTGTCCACTAAATCTACGTTTTTATCTACGCCTACATTTATATTGAATGAAATATAAAATAATAAAATCACTTCGGAAGCAAATGAGGAAAAACCTCAAATAAAACAAATGGCTCGAATTATAAAACAAACACCTACTGATTACTGACTACGATTAAAATTATAAAAATGATCAAAAAATAAAATACAATAAACTGTTTGGAAATAGTTCAGAAAAAAAAATAATCACACAATTGACAATGACACAACGTTCAAGGTTAAAATATTATAATTATAATTAAACCTTTT
Source organism: Galerucella pusilla (assembly GCA_910591695.1). Taxonomy (NCBI): domain Eukaryota; kingdom Metazoa; phylum Arthropoda; class Insecta; order Coleoptera; family Chrysomelidae; genus Galerucella; species Galerucella pusilla. Next base: position 39,010 of record CAJUYI010000775.1, read on the forward strand.
TACCTAGAAAGGTTCCTGTAGGATTGTTGTGAATGAGTTTCCAGGTAAACTTGTTAAATACTTTAGTTAATCCCATATTTAGACAAATTCATTTCATTTCCTTGTAAATAGATTATAATTTTATTGTTAAATATCCGTATAATTTAGTATTAAGGCACTGTATAAATTGAAAATTTCTCATTATACTTCCATTCGTTTGAAAAAGCTACTGTGTTAGCCAAACGCGTCAAAACTTTAAGGTTAAATATTTAACAAAATAAAATTGTTTGATTTCATAATTTAAAACTGAATCATTAAAATAACTGATGAAATTTTCAGCTCTTAAACTTTCCTCACTACTTAGATATTAAAGGTGGAAAATGGCGCTCCGTTAAAAAGCGGCAGATCCGACTGTGACGTCACATTGCATATTGTGGTCTGATATTCGGCAGTACACTGCTGCGTTTCACGTAAGAAAGTTGGTTCCAGCTGCAATATCTTTAAATGTTGAGAGTGTTAAGTGGTTTTTGATATTAAAAATGTATTCAGTAGATACTGGATTTATTAAAGCAGATTCTGCAAATTTACCTGAGGTCGATTTCTTTATGGTAATGGACTACTTTAATAAAAACAAAGCCTTTATAAGTGTGGAAATGCGAGGAATAAAATTGCAAAGGTAAGTGAAATGAATTCAATATTTTAACTTATGGTCTGTACGCAGAGTCGAATGAAACATCTTATCACCTTTTTTATTAAAATACACTGAAAAACATGGCAATAAGTAATCTTATGGGAACGAGTCCCTTGAATTAACTAATATTTTGGTGCTTGTGTTGTTATTCAAATACCTGAAAACAAAATTATTTCAACTGAAAAAGTCGAGTAGTTTTCGCTATACACGGCGTTAAAGTTAAACAATAATGCTTTACTCAAAATTCCGTATTTTCATAAGAAGTTATTTAGTTCCTCTTGCTAGTTCGTTCGTTAGTTCTGTTCAAATCTTGCGAGTGAAATTTCACCGACTACTAGTTTGGCAGGTGTTTATAATGTCTGTGACAATGCATTATAATATTAAAAAGGCATTTTCTAACAGAAACTACAATCATAGTCTAAAATTTGTTGGAAAAACGTTGCGAAATAGGTGTAAAAACTATATTTCTTCAAGGCACTGAATTCTTTTTTCTTAATGTTATCAATTATTTTGTTTCAGATCTGGTAGACAGAGTTATGGTGATAACGCCATTGGTTACGTTCAGTTAAAGCAACAAGGAGCACTTTGTGAACTGGAAGCGAAAATTACGCCAGAGCATAAAATAAAATCTAGGAATTACAGTGTATCCTGCTC
>CAJUYI010000775.1:50333-71333 GCA_910591695.1 Galerucella pusilla
GAAATTTCAAAACAGTCTATAATACATTGCACATTTTTATATCTGCGCCTGAAGGGAATAGGAAGTATTTTCTTAACTTCAGATAGGGGCATCCATTGCACAAATGGGTAAAGGTAACCGGCTAATAACGGTATAGTTTTTTGTATGATGCTACATACTCTGGAGAGTGGCACCCCAAAATCGTCTGCTAATATCCTATAAGGTGAATTCAGTCTGATCTTTTTTAATGTTAAGAAGATATCAAGCTTGTCCACCTCACATTTTTTAATTAACAAGTCAACAACAAAAAATAATGAATTACTTGGAATTCCCAAATAAAGCTTCGGATTTTTTTCTATTAAGTAAAATGTTTTTTGCTGTATTTCTTCTGAAATATTATTGTCTAGATGAAGTAATAAATTCGGATCTGATAAACTTAATTCCGACGAAGTAAATGTGAAAGAAGAACCGCTAGTGGATACTGAAAAATCTCCATTAATGGTTTTTCCGTCTTTTTCCATTCGCAATTTCTTTGGGGCAATCTCATTGCTAGTGCATTTCCTTTTTTTAGTCATTTTTGGTGAAGAAAACCCCTCGCCACCGCATTGAATCGCCTTAGAACGTACATGAGATTTAATGCAAGTCTGAACCCCTATTTCCCGAGATATAGGTTGCATTCGTCCGATATCCATTTGATTTTCTTCGTCTACTTGAATCTCTTCAGAGGTTCTATTTTCCGAGCTTAACAATGTCGTAATGACAGTTTGTTGTGCTTTGGTTTGTAAAAACTGTGACCGTGGCTTTGAACTATGCGTTGAGACTCTATTTTTTTGACAGTCAAAAAATCTCGGTACTACACCAGGTTTTAGTATAACTTTTCCACTGTTCATTGTTTTAATGTACATATAATTTTCTATATCTTCCTTTACCTAAAACAAATGATTTTCGTTAAACGCTAGAGCTTATGAGTTATCACTAAATTCAAAAATATACAAATTTTGTTACTAAATATATTCATTTAATATTAATTTAATCTTTTTCAGCTCCAACGAACTTTTTTTTCAAATCACGTTTAGGTTATTATTTATGAAATTATTATTATTGTTTTAGCTAATCACGATCTTTCGTAAAATGAGAATTTTGGTAGAATATGTTTATTTTACAAACCTATTCACGCGGGAGTAAGTCTTTTAAGATTATGTTCCTGGAAATATTTTCAATATTTTTATAATGATGTTACTGTATAGAGACACTATAACTTACTTTAAAATGATCTTCACAGCAATACACATGCGATTTGTTAGATACAAAACCTTCAGGACGCATTGCTGTCTACCATACTTTTCTTATTTTAATGTCAGAGGGCACAGTAATAAACCATTTTTCCGGCGCATTCTTGGATGTGTTGGGGCAGTCGGGAACCAAACAGTATTTATTTACCACTTTTTTCTCACTCATTATATATTAAAATAACAAAACAGTTTAGTCAACAGTTAGTGTTTTGTTTTTTACACAACACGATATAAACAATATACACAATACACTGACACAGCTCTCGACTCACAGGTAACCACGCCCTGTTTTCGTTCAATCCAATTTCTTTAATTAATTTGAGGGCTTAAACGTTCGCGGAAAAATCTAAAAAATTGGGAATCTAGTTTCAATTTTTTAATTAAATTTTTATTCATAAACAAGCCCATTATGTATAATAGATTTCATTCAATATGTAGAACAATCTTAATTGCATAGAAAAATAATCTAAATCCAAACAACGGTGCAAAGTTTAATTAGACTAAACAATGCTGATAATGCATAATGACAAAATTACAAAGTAACCCAAATGGAACCGAGTTTCGAAAACACGATTCCGATGACTAAGGGGAGTAGCAAACATTTACTCAATATCACTGAAAAATTCTCCAGTGATATACAAATGGGATTTGGATTAGACAAGTGCAAAACCTTAAATATCGAGAAGGGTAAAATCGTTAACGGAGATGTGTTACTACCCAATGGGAATATTATAACTGCCATGCAAAATGGCGAGACCTACAAATATCTAGGATTTCAGCAAGCTAAGTTATTAGACCAAAAGCAAGCAAAAATCAAAATTAGGAGCCAGTTCACTCAAATGGTAACTACTTTAGTGAAATCCCAGTTGAACGCAGGAAATCTAGCAAAAGCAATTAACACCTACGCCATACCGATCCTGACATACTCATTTGGAATTCTGAAGTGGACAAAGACAGAGCTGGAGGATATTCAAAGAACAACCCGTACCATGATGACCAAACACAAATGTCACCATCCGACATCATCAGTTATCAGGACAACACTACCAAGAAGAGAGGGAAGGAGAGGTCTAGTGGACATAGTTAATTTACATAACAAACAAATATCTAGACTCCAAGAATTCTTCATTGCCAAGGCTGAAACATCTGAATTGCATGAGATGGTCGCAAAACCAAATAAAAACTATTCCCCCTTAAATCTTGTAAGCCCTGATATGAGACTTGAAATCGTTACAGATTCTGACAAACAGGTGGAGTGGGCTCAGAAAGCGCTTCATGGTCGACATCATCACGACCTCAATCAACCTCATATCTACAAGGAAGCATCAAATAAGTGGCTATCTGATGGAACATTATTTCCAGAAACAGAAGGATTTATGATGGCAATTCAAGACCAAGTAATTAATACCAGCAATTACAAGAAATTTGTCATAAAAGATCCAAACATCGCAACGGACAAGTGCAGGAGGTGCAAACAAACAACAGAGACGATACAACACATTACGTCGGGATGTTCAGCTTTAGCTAACATTGATTACCTACGCAGGCACAATCAACTTTGCAACATCATCCATCAGAAGCTGGCCAACAAATTTGGATTAGTTAACACCTACACCCCATATTACAAGTACCATCCGAATTCGGTGCTAGAGAATGCTGATTTTAGACTACACTATGATAGGTCAATTATCACCGATAGACGGGTGACGAATAACCGGCCTGATATTGGAGTTGTGGATAAAAAAGCTAACTCGGTTTATCTGGTGGATGTTGCTGTACCCAATAATACCAATATTATGGACAAATACAACGAGAAAATTGCAAAATACACCGATCTTGCAATTGAGGTAAGACAGATGTGGCATGCAGAGAAAATAGAGGTGGTACCGATCATCGTTTCATCTACGGGACTAATTCCCAAAACTCTACAAGACAGCCTTACCAAACTAGGTCTTCACAAAAATACATACATCTATCTGCAGAAGGCTGCCATTTTAAATACCTGTCACACTGTCCGTAAATTTTTAAATATGTGACCTCCGAGCCTAATCTCATTTGCGTTTACACACGCTCGGGATAGGTGAACATTACCAGCAAGTGCTGAGCAAGTGCATACTTGGAATGATAATAATAATAATAATAATAATTTGTTCCTCTATTCAGGGGCCTCACTATGGCTGATAAGCTCGACACCGTTATCAAAAAACTGATGGATAATACCCTAGGCCAAGTAAACTCTGACTACTCGAATGTTTGCACAACTAATCACATAGATTACACGAAATTGCATAATCATCAGCGACATGAAGCAAATAAATATGTCTTCCGAGTGATGGGCCAATTCTTAGGATATCCGAGCTTAATAGGAAGACCCCATGAATTCTTCCAGAGAAGCCTGATCTATTGCAATCGCAGGCCTGATCTAATGAAGGTAGATGGGAACCGACTTATTAACAAAACAGCTGGGATGGTGAACTTGGAGGTCTGGAAGGTCTAAGGCAAGAATGTTGGGGCGTTGTCAATTCACTATTGATTAGAAGGAAAGCGGCCACCAAAAACATCCAGGTCAATATATTAGCTTAAGGGGACAACCAGGTAATCCGCACCAGGTTCAAAGTGCAAAAAACAACAACGGATGAAGAACTAAAAGAGGTGTTGAAATCAATAACGTTAGAGAGAGAATGATAGTTTGATTTTCATTTTATAGCTTCGGATGCTTCAAGTGTAAATTTTTTTGAAATAAATTGATTATATTATTTCACATGTGTATTTATTTTTGCATTACTTTTGTTTTTAACAAAATGTGCATTATTGTTATAAGGGATGGAATGTCGAATGAAAAAAATGTTTCAAAAAAAGGGAAACTCCTTGTGTTCAGTGAATACATACTCTTTCCGAGTTGTCTGAGCATAATGAGAGTAAAACCCTATTTTATTATAAAGTAAAATGATAATTGCATTTCAATAAATCAGCTCACAAAAGTAACAAACAGTAAAAAAATGGTATTATCGTAAATGGTATTATCTTGCAAAATGTTGTTGAATGAAATGTCTTCGAAAGTTTAATCCTCGTTCAAAATTATGTACATTTCCATCCATTGCTAGGTTATCAATAATGTTGCCAAAATCATCTCCATTTTTATTCAAACCTATATTATACAGTACAGTGGTCGCACATAAAATTGCTAAAGATGTATTTTATTTGGTTTGAAGACCCCGTTGAAGACATGGAAACCGTCTTTTCCATGTTCCGAATAACCTTTCGACAACATTTCTTGTTCTTATATGTGCAGTGTTGTATCGGATTTAATGGGTCATTACCTACAATTTACACCAACAAATAACCAATTGACTCCTATGTAGTTCAAAAAAATAAATACCTGGTTGTAATACAGGGGTCAGTAGGTAGTGCCTACATGCACATTCACTGTCTCCGATAAGTAAACCTGGAATTTCACCCCTTTCCATTCTAACTCCAACAGAACTGCGGTCAAATATTAGACTATCATGGCTTGAACCTGGATGACGAACAACAATATTCATTTCTCTTATTGGACCTGAAACCACCTGCACATTTAATGAAAAAAAAAACCTTCCTATTTCGAAATACTTCCCCATTATTTCCACCAGGGTTTGAGATTTTGATGTGAGTACAATCAATACATCCAGAAAAATTTGGAAAATTAGCGACCCCATAAAAATCGACAATGTTTCTCCGAAAGCCGTGTGCAGTATTGGGAAATCTTACAAAATCACCCAAACGTTCGGCTATCAATATGGATACTTTTTTAATCATTACGCTAATTGTGGGTTGGCTAATACCACGCAAATCACCAGATACAACCTGAAAATTACAAGTAGCATAAAATCGTGAACAAGTTAATACTTACAAGATTGGAGGTATGGGTAAACCACGATTGTCTTCCTTCTGTAGGCCGGTAATAACGAGAGGTATAATCCTATCTGCAACTGTATCTTTATAAAATCGATCGCGCTTTCTAAAATCACTTTCGTTAAAAAATTCCATTGGATTTCCCATATCACGTATATAGCGCTTTCGTATGCGTTCCTGACGATTTTCTTCTTCAATAATATCAATGTGTTACAAATATTCCTCAATTTCCTCGCACATTTTTATTTGAATCACAAAATTTTATCAAAAATATCACAACAAAAAAGTGGGTCTTCAAACGTCAATATAAAGATCAAAGTTAGGTTATGAACCCGTGCTCAAGGCACAGAACTAAAAACCAGGAGAAAGGAATTGACAATACCTCCGTGCTTTTGTAAGTGTTTGCTACAAGGAAGCCGCCATGCTGTAAAATTAAGCATGTGACGCACCTGCGCAGAGCGGATTGTCATTTGACAGTTAGTGAGGGTTGTGTTCACTTGTGTTGTGTTTAGTGAGTTTTCAAGTTATTAACAATTTTCGTTCATTAATTTGGAGTTTTATAGTGTGTGTTTCAAAGCTCTCAATATGTCCTATAAATGCTTTATTTGGTCTTGTAAGAGCAGAGGAGAAATGCCAGGTATTCACTACTTTCGGTAAGTTATGTAGAAATATCCAGAACCGTCTTGTAGATTTTTGTAAATTATAGTGAGTTGTTATGGAGTATAATATTAGGTATAATTAATTTTTTAGTTTCGGATCCAGACTCAATAAATGGCTAGCAGCCATGGGTATGTCTGACGTAGGTGCAAATGCCAGGAGTGTTCTTTGTTCCAGACATTTTGATGCTTCTGATATGAAGGTTTCAGTAACAACTGGAGGTCGGACAGTGTTGAAGAAAGATGCATTACCTAAGTATTTTCTATTGAAAAGAAATAACCCACCTTCCCAAAGAAAGGAGTGTTCCAGGTTAGTAGTTACATTTTTAATCTAAACTGTTAGGTAATAGCTATTTCATTGCTTAGAGCATTTACTTCAGATTTGATAGGCATTAAATGAAAGCAACAATAATATAATATTTATTTATTAGAATAATAATTAATTACATAAAACTTTTTATCAGTAACCTATCCCAATCATTTAATGAAGATCAACCTACTACAAGTAATACTCCAGACATAGAGCCTTGTGATACGATAGTTCATAACTCTAGTAGAGAAGATACATTGGAAATACTAACCAAGTAAGTATTCTACCAATCTATTCAGTCTTTTGCTCATAAGACTGCATTGTTGCATTGATCTTAACTACTTTTAAAACAGATTTAGTATTTTGATTTTAAAAAATTAAAATATTAAGATAAAAATATAATGTCTTTTGATTATAGATCCTACTCCTCTACAGATAGTGCAGGACTGAAACATTCTCCCAAACGGGCAAGGAGATTAATCAAGAAAATTCATACCTATTGGTATGTATAAGCATTTTGATTTTTTTGTTCTTCAACTAATCTTTTCAATGTATTTTAGCACAACTCGGAATGTAACAGAGCAGTTGGAAATCCAGAAATCTAAATACACTGTTCTCAAACAGAAATATGCAGTAGAAAGGCAGAAAAATAAAAGGTTGAGAAAAAAAGTCAATCATCTCAGCGATATTGTCAAGATTATACAAAAAAAAAATTTGTTGAGTGACGATGCATGTTCTGTTTTGGAGAAATCTTTCTCTGGGGTGCCTTTTGCTTTGATGAAGAGAATGTTGATAAATTCTAACCTAACCAAAGCTTATGATTATGTTAGGAGAATATTCAACTTAGCTCCACCATCACCAAGAATAATTCGCTCCTGGTTTTCAAATATTTTATGTGGTCCAGGATTTTCTCAGCCTGCATTTGAATCTCTCAAAGTAAAAGCATCACAAAATGAAAGCAAAGGATATGCAACGGTTTGTAGTCTGGTGTTAGATGAAATGTCAATTTAAAAACATATAGATTTTTGTAATGGAAAATCTTGGGGATATGTTGATTGTGGAACAAATTTAAGAGAAGATAATAGTATAGATTATGCTTCTGAGGCTTTGGTTTTAATGGTAGTTGCTCTGAATGCTGAATGGAAAATGCCAGTAGCATATTTTTTTATAAAATCTTTGAATGCCCAAGAGAAAGCCAATATTGTTCATGAAGCTTTAATGAAATTACACGAATGTGGCATAGTTATTACATCCTTAACATGTGATGGGCCAAGTGTTAATTTCAAAATGATGAGTGAGCTTGGTGCACAAATTAAAGATCCAGATAACATTATACCATATTTTTCGCATCCTGCAGATGGTTCAAAAGTTTTTGTAATTTTTGATGCCTGTCACATGGTTAAGATAATTAGAAATAATTGGGCTAATTTGATGAAATTTGTGGACCCAGAAGGTGGAATTGTTGATTTTAACTATATTAAAATGTTACACAATTTACAAGAGGAAGAAGGACTCCGTTTTGGAACAAAACTTAAACAGGCACATATTGATTGGTCAAAACAGAAAATGAAGGTATCTAATCCACCTATACTTACAATTTCCATTAATTTTTATTTTTACCAATGTCCAGACTTTTTCACATAGTTATCACTACTAAGCAACATATAAGTTGTATTTTTTTATAAAAAATTACTTTTTTAGGTCAATCTGGCAGTTCAAACTCTAAGTGAAAGTGTAGCAACAGCTATAGAGTTCCTCATGTTGGATATCAAGGATCCACGTTTCAAAGATGCATCTGCAACAATTAAATTCATCCGGCTTGTGGATAAAGTTTTTGATTTGTTAAACTCCAGAAATCCAATGACTGTTCGGATGAAAATGCCAATTAGAATAAAGAATTGTGGGGACCAGTTTTTGAAGAGGCCTTACATTATTTTCTCAATTGTAAAGATGTGCAAGGTACCAAACTCATAAATACTATAAAGAAAACTCCATTTATAGGATTCTCAGTAACTATAAAATCGGTTATTGGTATTTATGAAACCCACATTGAACCTGAGGATCAAAAACTCAATTATTTGCTTACCTACAAGCTTAGTCAAGACCACATAGAACTATTTTTTTGTAGTATGAGGTATGTTTTCATAATTTCTTATATTTCACGAATCTAAACTTTTCATTTATAGGTCCAGAAATGGTTGGAACAATAACCCATCAGCTTTGCAGTTCTATCATAGCTACAAAAGATTACTTTTACATCATGATATTAAAAACATGAATGGTAACTGTATTGCGCAAGATTCCACAAACATATTGTATACCACAAGATCTAACAAAACTCCCATTCCACTAGATAGCAGTGATATGCATATAATAAAGAAATATTTCCTAGATGTGGACGAATCATTTCTACTTGATCATGATTATTCTATGCCAATTAATCCTTCTTTAACAGATTTATCAGAAAATGTGGTTTCATATGTAGCAGGGTATGCTATAAAAATGGCTATGAAACTTATCAAGTGCCCCACATGTAATGAAACCCTACATTCTGAAGGAAAAACAAGAGCCCGAAATCTTTCACTTTTATTCAAAAAAAAGTGGGGAAACTTAACAATTCCATCAGATGATGTCATTAAAATATGTATGGTTGTGGAAAAAAAACTGAGGAAGGTTTTATATGTGACAAATAAGAAAATTCCAAAGGAGTCTAATTTTATGAAGCAATTTTTGTTGCATATTTCAAATGAATTGCATAGCTGGAAATTATTTACTAATATTGATAACCATAATTTGGAGTTTTTGACTCTAACTGAAAACCACAAAACAAGAATCATCAAATCACTCTGCAGCTCCTATTTGAAAATAAGACTTTTCAATTTGGCAAAATCCCAAAGCTATAATATGAAAGGTGATTTAATAAGGAAGAAATTGAGCAAATTGATCCTTTTCAATCACCAGTAGTTGTTAATGATTTGGATAATGTACATACTCATACTAACTGTTTCTGTTGAATTTATAAGTACAATATAATAAAAATTAAATAAAATGAAAGATAGTTTTCAATTCCCTTATTAAATCTGTTCAGATTTACTTCAATTTAATTTGATACAATGTATTACTTGTGATTTCTTTTGAATCCTCCATTATTGAAGAAAAGTTATTTAGTTCGTGTATTTTTTGGTACAAAATATTATTTCTAAAGATATTCGAAGGTTGTGAAGATTAGATTACATAAAATAAACGCAGTTTTGCATAAAATATAAGCATTGTTGAGTTGAAATAATTGAAGTGAAATATTGCATTTTTTATTAAAATCACTCAATAGTTATTTGTATACTAAGGCCGCAAAATGCTTTTTCGCGTTCCGAGAGAGAGATTATCGCCGAGGCCGCTCCGGCCGAGGCAAGATAATCTCGAAAACATTTCGCGGCCATAGTATACACAATATTTTTCGTGCAACCGTGAAAATTACATAATTTCAATAAACATTATGTCAACATTATGAATAAATCAAAATTTCATTGAAATTCAGTATTTCTATATAGGTACCTTGTACTTGTCACAAAATTATAGCTCAACTCTTGATAGTTATTTAATTAGATAAATGAATTTTAAAATCTGAGGCAGAGATCTAAAACTGGTTTGAAGATGCCACTGGACACACTAGCTGCGCAGGCGCGCCACATGCTTATTTTGCCAATATGGACGCGACCTTATGAAAACACTTTCATGAAACAGAATTGCCCTTCTCCTGGTTTTTAGTTCTGTGGCTCAAGGTAAGTCGAGACCAACCTTGAGGCAGAGTAGCTGTTTTCACGATCTCAAGCACGGACTCGTACTCAAGGTTGGTATATAAATGACGAATATGGCGCGAACTCGACCTTAAGCATCGAGGGTGACTTGAGCACGAACTATAAATACGGGCATAAGACTGCTGCACGTGAACTCTGTAACAGAATAGAAAGGAAATTTCTTTCTATGTTAGGAAATTTCTTGTAAAGTTACTCCATATGTCTATTCGGGTTCTTTCGAGTAGCTTCGTATGAATCTTCGGCAGATAGACATAGAAACGGCTACAAGGGTCTTTCTATGGCTGATCTGTGATTTCTATGACATGTTTTGTTATGGGTTGTAAACACATTTTTGGCATTCTACTATTCTATGCATTTTATTGTGTTTCAAATTACAAGTCGTTACAAGTTACAACACACCCTACATTGCTTTTTTTAGTGTTTTTATTTTTAATTAAAGATGGGTTAATTTTCCATTTTTATTAACTTTAATGTGGATTGATTAAATTGCTGTTGATTTAGTAAGCTGAGGATAAAAATGTAATTAACAATACTTAGTTAACTAAAATTAATTATAAAACATTTTTTAGATGGGAGGAATAGAGAAATTAAAACAACTTTGCAGCAGTGGGAGGTAATAATAGATTTTATGGAAGAAAATCCTTCTCTATTAAAAAATAAATTTAAAAACTTTGATGGAGATCGCGAAGATGGGGCCAGATTGTGGCATGAACTAACTCTGAAATTAAATTCAATGGGGCTGAGCACTAGAAGCACTGAGAAGTGGCAACTGGTAAAACAAAATACATTTAATGTAATCTAGAAGTACCTCTGTGAAATAAGCTTTTTCAAAATCAGTAAGGTTACATTCCCACACTCAATAAAAGAATGTAAACTGTAACTCAAAATCGGTTTTACTAGGCTATACTTGACTTACAACACTATTTTACTTGTTGTGTGCAATTTTGACATATTCTATTAGGTGTCTTATACATATAATCCATTATCTTCTTGAATATCATTATTTGTAGACTATAGGTAGGTGGAAATCCAAAACCAAGGCAAAAGCAAGCCAGTTGCGAATGGAAATGGAAAGGACTGGTGGGGGACCGGTGAAAGCTCCTCCACTAAACCAAGTAGAGGAGAGGTTAATGGCATTGCTGGGGTGGAAGTCAGTTACAGGAGATAAAAACCTTGAATTGGGACTGGTAATTTGCTTATAAAATATATTTTAATCCATTTACAAATAAAGTACTGTAAGTATTTATACTTGATAAAAGTCATTAATTTATTTGCAGCCACCCCTGTTGCCACTAAATCTGACGGATATATCATCCAAAACACCAGAGGTAAATATAAATAAATTACATATTGTATTTAATAATACTTTCGATTTTTAGCCTACAACGTCTAGAGTCGAGATGCCTAGCCCTCCATCTAATGAACAGGTGCCTAGCCTTCCATCAAACCCAGAAGTAAGTAGTTATATCAAATTTACATATTAGGAGTAAATTTTAACAAATTTGATAATCTATATTCATGCATATAATCCTATAATTTGTGAAATCTGGCGAGTAATATATGTTAAAGTTCTTTATGAAATATTTCTGTTTGTAATTATATTTTTTTTTCCATTTTGGGAGCCGTTCAGATGCCGGGAGCACTGCAGCCTATTGGCTTATTGTACTCTGCTCCCATATTTAGTTTCCTTGAACAAATCCACCATAACTTTCATCTCCTACTACAACCACCCTCTCCAAACCTTAAACACAGAGCTTTTCGAATATTTTTCCAATCAACTCAGACATCTACAATTCGGCGACACTGCATCAAACACCTCCGGTAGAACATTTTCTGATCTCCTTCTAGACCTACCAATCATTCGAATTCCTAACCGAAATCCAACTCTCATTAACCACATTGGAACTTCAATTGTAGACCACGTGGTAGCCACTTCTTTTGAAAATGGATGTTACCAGGGAGATTTCATAACTTCTAACCATCTTCCACTCCTAGTTCGAACAAATTTAGCAAACCCTAAACCTTCATTCTCTTACACTTTCACCTTTTGAAATTACAAAAAGGCCAACTGGGAAAACTTCCAAAATCATATTTCTTCCCACCTTCCCGAACGAACCAGAAAGAATCACAATTGATTCAATAAATACCTCCAATCTCTTATTATCGATGCCACAGATCAAGCGGTACCTCTTACCACCATCGACCCTTCTTTTCCCACTTTACCTCAACGCATCCTTAATTTGATCAAAATGAAAAGACTTTATCGTACATTTGTACGAACTAGAGACCCTGCTGTTAAGAACGAATGAAATCGCCTAAATGCTCTGGTCTGACTTGAAACGAACTACCGCAAACAACGGGAATGGGAGCGTGTCACGTCTGACCTGGACTATAGCCAAGGAAGTGAATTCTGGAGCAGATTTCAAACTCTCACCGGTCAACGACAGAGAGTAGAATCAAGCCTCATCGTACAAAATCAAATTGTACACACTCCTGATGAAAAAGCCAAAGTTTTCAAAACACAACGTGTTTTACTCTCTCCTGAAAACCCACTTTTTCTACCTGACTCCTTCAGAGAAACTATCCACGTAGCCTCGAACATTACGAGGAGCCCTCATATAATTACTGAATTAAATCCTAACAACCCACTTTCAAAGCCTTTTTCTGTCGAAGAAATTCAAACTGCCTGTATCAGAGGCAAAAATACCGCTCCCGGCCCTGACCAAATTTCTAGAAAAGCTCTAAGAAACCTCCCTTCTTGCATTCTACCACAAATACAGAGGCTAGCAAACGCCTGCCTTTCTCTATCATATTTTCCTAACGTATGGAAGACTTCTCATACAATTCTCATTTCAAAACCCGGTAAAGATTTGAAAAATCCTGAAAATTACTGGCCCATTTCGCTTATTAGTGTTTTTGAAAAACTTTTTGAATTCCTGGTGAAGGAGCGACTCTGGCAACACTTAAGGCCATAATATCTTTCCTGATTACCAGCATGGGTTTCGACCCAAACATACTTCTCAAGACCCAATAACCGCATTTCATACGATTACTCGTGCTATGAGTGCTCGTGAAATCTCTTCTGCCGTACTTCTAGACGTTTACAAAGCCTTCGATCAAGTCTATCATGCGCGCCGAACGAGTCGCATTACTGCATTGCATTACTGGTCGAACAAACTAATTTATATGCTGCGCAAGAAATTGCAAAACGCACAGCAATGAAAAAATCTAACAGGGTATCAAAGTGGACAGACGTCAGTGCTGCAGAGATGAAAGTGTTTATTGGACTTTTGTTACAAATGGGGCCTTGTTCTTTCCCATCAATTGAACATTACTGGAGCACAATGTAATGTTTTGGCGCTCAAATATGAGTCGAGATCGATTCTAGTTGTTACTTCGTTATTTTCATTTGGTTGATAACACAATACTATCTGCCGACAGGTTATACAAGGTGAGACCAATTCTAACTCATTTCAACAATATTATGCGTGAAAACTATGTACCAGATAAAAATATTTGTATTAACGAATCCATGATGCTGTGTCGTGGAATATTGCATTTCCGCCAGTACATAAAAAATAAAAAACACAAATACGGTGTCAAACTGTACGAACTATGTGAGTCCGACGGTCTTGTAATGAAAATCAAAATTTGCAGCGGAAAATCAGAGGAAACTGACCATAATTTAGGTCACTTTACTGATGTTGTGTTACATTTACTCGAGGACTATCTCGATAAGGGATACCCGCTTTAAACGGACAATTTTTATAATTCTGTTACTCTAACTAAATTACTAAATACAAGAAAAACTTACGTGTGTGGAACTCTACAAAATAACAGAAAGGGAAACCTCAGAGATGTGGTAGATCGTAAACTCAAAAAAGGAGAGTGTATTTGGCAGCAAAATGGACCTGTTACTGTGTGCAAATGGAAGGAAAAACGAGATGTCCTTACCATTTCAAACATGCATGTTGTTGAAATGGTAGAGGTGTCCAATCGAAATGGAAAACTTTCCATGAAACCGAATATAATTCGAGATTACAATAAAGGAATGTCTGGAATTGACCGATCAGATCAAATGATGTCGTAATACACATCTCTAAGAAAGACTATTAGATGACCTAAAAAGTTTTCACTACATATTATAGAGATATATATACACAATGCGCACAAAAATTTTCAAAAAGTAACTTCTAAAATAAAGCTGATAAATTTTAGAGAAGAATTCGTCGTCGCGTTGATTGGAGAAGAGATTCAACCAGTTTCGAAAAAGATGAGATTGCAAGAGCTTCATTATTTAGAGTCTGCCACCTACCGAAAAAAAAAACAACGTCCGACAAAGCCATGTCGTATATGTACCCAAGCAAAAAAACGCGTTATTTTTGTCCGGCCTGTGAAGAGAAGCCAGCTCTTTGTGTGGAAGATTGTTTTAAAAAGTTTCACAAACAAACAAAATATTTTTTTACTTCTTGATTTTGAATAGATGTTTTATAAATATATTTTCTGTTTATTTATTAATAAAATTTCTGTTCATGTAGCCAGCATTGATTTTTTGTTCTCTTCCCAGAAGCCATCTATTCATATTAGCACTGAGATGCTAGAGTTTAAGCGTAGCTGCGCGAAAATGGCAAGTAAACACAGTACGAGATAACTCGTAGTCGGCGTCCTAGCAAAGAACGCAATCTACGAGTTATCTCGTAGTTGGCAGTCAACGTGTTAAATCATGCAAAATACGTAAAATTAAACGCAATTAACTCTCTATCAGAAAATAAATATTTCATACCCCACTTATGTGTTATAAGGGAAGAAAGCAAATCTACTCGTCTACGTGTTGTATTTGACGCTAGCTGTAAATCAAGCACTGGCGTTTCCCTTAATGACGTAACTCTCACAGGATTCCAGATACAGCCTGATCTATATGATATTTTATGCCGCTTCAGGTTTTTTAAATACGTTCTCACCGCTGATATTCAGAAAATTTACAGACAAATAAGAATTAACCAGAGTCAAACATTTTTACAAAATGTTTTGTGGAGAGACTCTCCTCACGAGCCATTAAAATGTATTGAACTTCAGACAGTAACTTATGGAACTGATTTTGCTCCTTACATTGCTACCCGAGTTTTGGATAAAATAGCCCAAAAAGCTAAGGATTTGATAAATTAGAAGATTTTAAAATATTGCATTTCCAATTAAATTCTCTACTCAATAAATTCGGATTAACGCTTCATAAATGGAGATGCAATTCTCAACAATTCCTTAAAACTATCTCTAATACTAGCTAGACGGTCCTAGCTAGCTAGACGGTCCTGGCCGCTTTACGGAACAAGCAAAAATTATAGAGAGTGTTAAATTCTAAGATTTACTGTGGAAAATCAAGCAAAGAATTGTGAACGTGAAATATCTATAAGAATAATAACATCAGCTGAACATTGCAGGGTGAGTAAAGCAAAGAACTACTATTTTCCTATGAAAATTCCATAAATGTTAATATCCATAACCTTTAAATAAACCTGTCAGTCGAGTAATTAACTTAAAGATAAAGATAAAGAATTTAATTCCAACTAATGAAAAGACAGGTTCGGTCCGAGGAGAATTTCTGAAAGTTGAGTTAGCTCGTGTGTGAATTGTAGGTCGAACTAAGTAAATCTGCAGTATATTGCACTCGAGACGCGAAACTTGTCGGAAATGGAGCAATTAATGAACAAACTGGAAGAAATGGATGCAAGGAATGCTAGAATTGAAAATAAAATAGATGGGATGTATAAGCAAATCGAGCAACTGAAAAAAGAGAATATGCAGTTAAAAAGGGAAAATATTGACTTGAGAGGGGAAACGGAACATTTAAATGAAAAGATCATACAGATTGAAAAAAGTCTAAGAAAGAAAAATGTTATAATACATGGAATCATGGAGGAGGAACAGGAAAGCAAGATACAGTTGGAAAATAAATTGAAGAACATTATTAGTAAAGTGAACAGCACGATTGATGTAAAAACTGATGTAATTGAATTCAGGAGAATTGGTGGAAATAACAAAAATAGACCTGTTTTGGTGGAAATGAAAGATTGGGATAAGAAAATGGATATCCTAAAAGAAGCAAATAAGTTAAAAGGGACAACAATATACATCAATGAAGATTATCCAAAAGAAATACTACAACAGAGAAAGAATTTAATTAGATACATGAAAGAGGCAAGAGACAGCGGAAAAACGGTGAAACTGGTTTACAACAGATTGTATATAAATGGGAAAGAGTTTAAATTAACAGACTTACAGCAGGGTAGGGAAACGGATAACGAAACCCAGGATGAGAGAAAGAGGTCTGCCAGCATGAGATCCCCAGAAGGTCACTCAAAGGAACAATCTACAAAAATAATAAAAATAAATGAAAAAAACTGATTAAAACTGAGAGCACGGCAGGAATACAGGATGATGACCAGGCAAAGAAAAAGGTAAATAGTAATAATGCCCACACTAAAATTAAAAACACAAAAAGGAATAAAAGGCGTGAGCCATCAATCACACTAGGTACATGGAATGTCAGGACATTATTGATACCAGGCAAGCTGGAAGAAATTTCAAGAGAAATGAAAAAATACAATTTAGATATTCTGGCTCTACAAGAAATAAGATGGAAAGAGGAGGGTGCAATAGAGAAGAAAAACTACACATTTTACTATTCAGGAGAAAAGCAACAAGGACGAAATGGAACAGGATTTTTAGTAGCTCAAAGCCTTAGAGATAAAATAATAGAATTCAAAGCAATTAATGGAAGACTCTCACTTATAAGAATTAAACATAAACAAGCTAACATAACTATTATCAACACATACGCACCCACGGAAAAAGAAGAAGAAAACAAAAAAACCCAATTCTACGAACTGTTAGAAGAGACTGCTCTTGAAGTACCAGCAAATGATATACTGATGCTAATTGGAGACTTCAACGCAAAGATCGGAAAGGAGGAATATATAAAGGAAGTAGCTGGAAAAGAAACTATTCATGAATACACTAATAACAACGGAGGTAGACTCTGTGGACTGGCAGCAACAACTAATACCTTCATTGTAAGCACGAGACATAAACATAAGAGAGAGCATAAAATAACCTGGATGAGACCAGGAACGACAGAAGGAAACCAAATAGATCATGTTTTGATATCCAAAAAATGGAATAAAATAATACAAGATGTCAGGTCATACAGAGGAGCCAATGCAGATTCAGACCATATTTTAGTAATAGCCAAATTGAAATTGAAAATAATAAAGACCAACCATACACACAACGCCAAAAAAAGATGGAATATAGACAAATTGAAGTCACAAACCAGTAAGGCACAATATGTGGAGACAATAAATGGTAAGTTAGAAACTATCAATGGGAATAATATCGAAGTACTATGGGAAAACATAAAAGAAAGTATTATTAGCGCCGCAGATCAGTCACTAGGACCATTAACATTTAAAGCAAGTAAGGAATGGTATGATGAGGAATGTGATAATAAAGTTAGGGCAAAGAATTATGCAAGATTGAACTGGCTAAAAACAAAAAGGGAAGAAGATCAACAAACATATAAGAAATTGAAGAAGGAAGCAAATAAATGCTGTATAAACAAAAAAAGACAATGGATTGACATACAAATGGAAGATTTGGAGAGAAATTGCAGGGACAGTGGAAGACTATTCGGATATATAAAATCACAAAATAAAAGATATAAAGTACCTGCAAAAATAGAAAAAAAAGACTGGACACATTACTTTAAAGAGAAGTTCAAAAACAGGGAAGAAAATATAGAGGACACAAACGAGAGCCGTGAGGGAGAAGAGAAAGAACCCCCAACATATGAAGAATTCAAGGAAATAATTAACGAACTGAAACAAAAAAGAGCCCCAGGTCCTGATCAGATCGTGAACGAATTAATAAAGACTGGAGGAGAAAAATTACTTAAAACAATCTACAAGTTAATAACTGTAATATGGGATGAAGAAGATATGCCAAAGGAATGGAGAGAAGGCTGGATAACACCAATACTAAAGAAAGGAGATCCAACAAAATGCCAAAGCTATAGATGTATAACATTGCTCAACACAACTTACAAATTACTCACAACACTTATACGACGAAAGTTAGCAAGATACGCTGAAAGAACAATTGGACAATACCAACATGGATTTCGGGAAAATAGATCGACCATAGATGCAATACACATTGTAACACAGACAATGGAAAAATGCTACGAGCATGGTATGGACTTACATGTTATATTTATAGATTTCAAACAAGCATTTGACAGTGTCTCCCGAAGTAAACTATTACAGGATATGAAAGAGTTGGCAATACCATCAAAGCTGATCAGATTAACAAAAATGTCTATGGAACAATCAAAGGCAAGAGTAATAACAAGAGAAGGAGTCACGGAAGAAATCTCGATTGAAACAGGAGTAAGACAAGGAGACGCCCTATCCACCACACTCTTCAACATTGCTTTAGACGGAGCAGTAAGGCAGACTGAAATAAGTCGAACAATTGCGCAAGCTTCGACGCAGGTAGTAGCATATGCCGATGATATAGCGTTAATGGCAACAGACAAGAGAAGCATGGAAAAAGCATTGTTAACTCTCATCAGAGAAGCAGGGAAAAGAGGATTGCAAATTAACGAAGAGAAGACAAAATATCTCATATGCTCAAGAAAAGAGAAACCGAACATAAAAGAGATAAGAATAGGGGAATATTGTTTCGAAAAAGTGTCAGTCTTCAAATACCTAGGGGTAATTATTACCAGCAATAACAATCGAAGCGAGGAAATAACCCAGCGAATATTGATGGGCAATAAGATGTTTTGGAAGTACAAAAAAATACTGAAAGATGGAAATTTGAGTAAACAAACAAGGCTGAAAGTATATAAAGCGTCAATACGCCCAATTGTAACATATGCAGCGGAAGCCATGTGCCTTACAGCCAAGGACATAGAAAAACTAAAAATATTCGAAAGGAAAATCATACGAAGAATCAACGGCCCCAAAAAAATAGACAACGATCAGTACAGGAGCCTATACAATAATGAGATTGAAGATATTCTAGAAGGAGAAGATATCGTTAATGTAATTAAAGCCCAAAGACTACGGTGGTGGGGACACATTCACCGCAGACAACCAGAAGAGCTAATAAGAAAAATCACTACATGGACACCACAAACAACAAGACCAAGAGGAAGGCCAAAAGAAAAATGGGGGAATCAAATAATCGAAGACATTAGAACTCTTGATATTAGAAACTGGAATAAACTGTGCCAGGACAGAAAGAAGTGGAGAGAAATTGTAGACAAGGCAAAAAAAAACAGAAAACTATGAAGAAGAAGAGACCTCAGATAACAAGGCGGAGTGATTCACCGCAATAAAGGAATCTAAGAGCTTCAAGATGGAGCGCTAATCATTTCTACGGAAATGTAAAGGCTAATATATATATAATACTAGCTATGAAAAAAGTGATTTAAATCTAGATGAAATCCCCAATAAAGTTCTTGGCCTTAAGTGAAATCCACAATCATACAATTTTCAAATTTCTGTTCCTCTCTCTTTTGAAATTTCTCCTGTCACAAAAAGAAACATACTGTCCGCACTATCCCAGTGCTTTGATCCTCTAGGTTTGGTGAACCCCGTTATCGTCTCAAAGGGAAAATTCTCATGCAAACATTGTGGATCAACCAGCTAGAATGGGACACGGAAATCACTGACACTCAAATTCTAAATGAATGGGCAAAATTCATGTCTCTTAACCTCTTAACTCTACAAACCTTAAAAATACCCAGATTAGTATTTCAGGATGACGAAATAGAATCTATTTAACTTCAAGGATTTTGTGACGCCTCTCAGAAAGCCTTTGGTGCATGTATTTATTCACGAACTCGTTACGTGCACCCTACTCACTGCAAAGTCACGTGTTGCACCGGCCAACAAACAGGTGACAATTCCCAAATTAGAACTTTCCGCAAAGGTATTTACTTCTGAACTAACAGTCAAAATCTCAAACATTTTGGCAGGTAATATCCCCATCACCTCTATTCATCGGCGTAGCTAGAGGGGGCCTGGCCCCCCTCGGAAAGATTATAGTAAAGAAATTGCGCATCAAGAAAAAACATAGTAGCTGAACTTTCCATAGAATAATCTTATCCACTATTATCCAGTTTCTAGAAGAGGGTGCAATCCTCGCCTATTAAAATTGTTTTTTTTGTACATGTACATCTGGTAAAAAAAAGTGTAACTTAACGCCCGGCAATAGAGACGACACTCGTTCCACAAATCACCTACTCTTAGATGTTTCACGCAGATGGATCAAGGTCAAACTATTTTGTTAGTATGTGTTTCAGACAAGCAGATGGAAGCACCATTGAATTTTAGTAGTATTCTAAAATTTCCTGTTTCATCCACCCACCGTTGGCAAATGTCAACTGTTATTAATTTTGATTTATAAATAACCAATAACTGTTTGTGTTCATAACGCTTAATAGTTTTATTGTTTCGTGTTTCCATTTTATTTGTTTTCGTGTGATATAAAGTTAGTTTTTCCGATTTTAACGGTACGCTTTTCGCCGTTGGTAGCATTACTTGTAAAGTTATTAATCATATACTAAATGCCTTTCAGAGGAAGAGGCCGCGGCAGAGGCCGTGGTAGCAGTCAACAACTCAGGCAAACTCAGCCTCCAGCCCCCAATTCTGATAGGGAGGAATCACAATCACAGCCAGAGCGATTAGATAGACGTCAAACCATGGAGACTAGACATAAGGAGCACAAACTCTGTATATAAAAAGTGTCCTCAAAATGCGTTAAATTGTGATGGCGCTCGTGTAGCAAATTGGTCTGAAATGTCTAGTTGGAATGTCATGGTAAATTATTTAAGGTTATGTAAATATAGATGGTTTAAATATCTTCTGTATGTTCCTTGTGGTATATTATTCATTCTTTTTTTAATTTCTTGGGAAATTAAACCACAATATTTTTAAATTCTTTATTTCAACGTTTCGGTAGCGTTCCAGCTACCGTTGTCAAGAAAAAAT
>CAJUYI010000775.1:71343-94579 GCA_910591695.1 Galerucella pusilla
ATTTTTTCTTGACAACGGTAGCTGGAACGCTACCGAAACGTTGAAATAAAGAATTTAAAAATATTGTTGTTTAATTTCCCAAGAAATTAAAAAAAGAATATAGATGGTTTGTTTATTTTAGTTTAGTTACATTTTACGCTTGGTTTTAGAAAATTTCAAGGAAAAAATAAGTAGGTATCTCGCGTAACTGGTGCTATGTTTGGTTAAAGGTAAGTTTCTTCAATATATTAATATAATTGTGTTGCAAAATAGTAATGAAAACAATAAAAAATATTCCACATATTTCTACACATCATGCACAAATATGTTTTTTCTGTGTTGTTACAGATAATGCCTCAAAAATGCTGATTAAGTATGAATGAAATCCACAGAGAATTCAGAGTGTCACTTGCAGTAGTTATTGGGACTATTCTCAGCACATCCAAGAGTTACAGTTGATTAAAAGTGAATGAAATGAAGAAGGTTCTTCTTTCAAATAATTCCAATTATATATGGTCAGAACCAACACCAATATTTGTTCCAAAAAAGACAATTTCAAGATAGCATTGGTGGAATATACAATTTGTGATTGGACTATTTCAAACTCAAAGAAGATGTAGTAGTTGTGCTATAAGTGGAATGCTGAAAAGTACCAAAACAATTTGCGGAGACTGTTTTGCTATACAATATCACAATTAAAAATATATGTTCTGTAAAATAAGTGTATGATTGATGGTACATATAAAGATAAAAAAATAGAAACAGTTTTATCAACAGGATTCATGAAATCAATTATAAATGAAAATAATATCCTCATCACAGTTAGTACACATGCAAGTGCAATGAAAGCATTTAAAAAATATAAATAGGTATATAAAGAATTTGAAAGCAAAAGTAGATTCTCCTTCCTTCCTACAGGTCCTCCTGAGGACATTCTCCAGCTGTGAATTGTTTTTAATTTAGGGCTAAATCTAAAGCAGACTTCTTGAACTTCTTTTTATATTCTTTGATTTTGATAGTGTCTGTTAAGTTGTTGAAAAGTCTAATACAAGCATAATCTGTACTCGACAGTCTATGTGATGGCTGATTATAATTTATGATTGGTTACATGTATCAGCACAATGCTGTAAGTAAAATATGTTGTTTTGAAGATGAACATCAAACTTCATATAGGTAAGTACCTACATTATATTACAACCATGATATGACATATTATAGGGTACCACGTATTTCAAATGAGAATTTAAATACACAGCTTTTTTTCTTGAAGTCCATCAAAAATAGGTGAAAAATTTCTGGAAATAAAAAAATTGTATACATTTTTAGGAACATTTATTGGTTAAAAAAAGCACAAATATTACAGGAAGTATTCATGTTCAAAACATGAACATATTTGTTTTTAAGAGATATATCAATGAACATACACATGTTCAACAAATAAAGTATGAAACATTAAAAAAACACAAGTAGTACATTTAAGAAGATAACTTGTTGAATTAAATATAATTATTGAAGTAGTCATAGATGTCAAGATGGGCCCAGAGTTTTATGGGGTCCATTTTTTTAGTAAGATGAAAGAAATTAGAAGCCAGTATTTGAATAAAAAAGTGTTTTCAGGTATTCTGCAGTTTTTTTAGAACGTTTTATTTTAAAATTTAAATTTTTAACCCTATTTTTAATATTATTGTTAATTAATATCACTGTGCAATGTAAGTATATTTAATTGATGTGTGTAATCACTTATAAATTATTTGATTTGTACAAATTGAGTCAGTTACTCCAACACAGCTCTTTGTCTATAGTTGAAATTCATATAAGTTCATTTTGAATTAAAACTTAAAATCAGTAGACAAAATACAAAGTCTAGAGTTATTGTATTGGATATGGATGGAATATCTCTCTCAAAAACCTGTTTTCCTCACATTAATAGACTACTGGACTTTTCAAAAATGTTACCAAAAAAGACAATTAAATATATTCACTTTCACATCAATAAATATTTAGTGTAATTGATAAATTCCCTTCAATATGTACATACATAAAAGAAATTACAATCCTTTTAGTTTTATTACATATAGCCAAACCATTGGTAGCAGCAAAATTTAAAAAATATATATGTGAAACTCTAGGGTTTGTGTAGTTGCTCTGTTTTTCTGATAATTTTGATAAATTGAATTATTATAACCTTCCTGATCTTCTAATAATTCCTGTTGCTAGATGTAGATCTGTTGTACTTGATGCTGTTCGTTTGAAAGGTACTGCAGCATTAGTTTGTCATTATTTGCTGTTCATTAGTGATACCTACTTGCTGTTCATTAGTGATACCTACTTGCTGTTATGGTCCATTATGGAAATAAATAGTGGGAAATATCTTGAGCTCCCTTCAATGTGAACCTATTTGCCACACTCATTTTAACCCTCCGTCACTCGCGTCCCCTTTTTTTACACGATCGCTCGCGTGTTAGATTTTATCCAACATTTGGTTATTTTATCTACTTATTTTATTTATTTATTTAACTTATTTATCGACCAGTTGGGTTAAAAATTATTTAATTAAAATATTTTGTACTTGGTTATTAAAATATTCATAATAAAATACACATTAATATAAAATAAACAAAGTTTTAAGTCAAAAAAATATTAATTAAAAAAAAACGCATGTGTGTTATGAGTAAGGCCGTGATAACATTCCTAAAGGCTCGGTCAAAAAACCGCAAGTTGAAAGAAAATATGACCGATTTTTCAAAAATGTTAGATTTTTCCTAACGGTGCGAGTGACGGAGGGTTAAAAAACTAACAATTATGAAAACCAACATTATAAGAACACTCACATTTACATAAATGAACATTGACATTCATTCCAGTTCGAACTATCGTAGAGTACGGACGTGTGTGATTGTGCTTAGCAGAACAAACCGATTTAATTCTCTAAATTTATAACGTTCAAGTGTGATTTGTAGTTTAATATTACATTATCCAAACTGTAAGTATAAATAGTTACTTCACTTGCTTGAGTAAGCAATTGCAGCGGCACTGGCCCGCAGATGCCCGGCGGTAATCATAGACCAAGCGGCAAAGATCCGCCGCTAGCCGCATCATCAGGTAATGAAATCACAAATAATATTTATGTTGAAGATGTTGTTTTTTTAGAAGAGATTAGCATGGACGAGCCTCAAAATGTTTTAAAAAACGATACTTCTATTGCTAATAATTCTAAATCTTCCGATAATGCCATCATTAATGAGGGTAATAAAAACTCACTCTCGAATTCTTTTCAATCTAGTAGTCAAACGAGTCATTTATTTAACACTTCTAATCGATTCAATTCTAATGATAGTGGACCGTACTTTATTTTTGTTCAACATACTGATTTAAATATAGGCCGTTTACATCCTATGAAACTTGGAGAAAAACTACTTGCTCTATCCAAATATGATAAAAATATAATTGAAATTGTTAGTGTTGGTAGGAACCGTATTAAGATCGAAGTTGATTCTGGGCTTGTAGCAAATAAGTTAGTAAATGAACCTTTCTTTAAAGAAAATAACCTAATCGCATATATTCCAAATTATTTAACTGAAAAAAGAGGGCTCATTCGGGGCGTAGATACATCATTAAGCGAAAATACCCTATTAAATATCATAAAATCTAGTATTACTGTTAAAAGAGTCAAAAGAATGACTCGAATAATCCAAAAAAATGATATAGCGGAGAGAGTACCACGACAAATGGTTATTGTAACCTTTACGGGAAAATTAATTCCTCAATTTATTTATATAAACAAAGTCAGGTGCCCAGTCGAGGTTTTTGTGAATCCAGTCATGCAATGTTTTCAATGCCTTCGTTATGGTCACTCAGCTACCCAGTGCAAATCAAAAAAACGCTGTAAAAAATGTGGAAATGAGGAAAGCAATGATTGTCCTGATAACTGTAGGAAATTTTGCATTTATTGTGAGAATAACAACCATGAGTCAGTTTTTAAGGAATGCCCTGAATACATAAAACAAAAAAAAACCAAAGAAGCTATGGCAAACTTAAATATTTCTTTTAAGGAAGCTGAGAAAGTAATCGAAAATCCTTGTTACTCCAGTCTCGTTCAAAAAAATAAATTTGCACCGTTAATAAACTGCGACACAGAATTCCCTCTATTGAAAGCTGCCTCCCCCTATAAATCCAATCCTGGTACGTCTCATAAAAGTAGCACTACTGAAAAACATTATTCAACCCCGATTGTCAGTCCACCGAAAAAGAGGAAAAATGATGAAACTACGCCTAATTTTCCTCCTATCCGTAGAGAGTTCCAGACCAGTTTTTGTGCGGGTCCGGTATTTTAGTTTGGACAATGTGAACCTGCAAATGAGTTTAATAAATTCATAACCCAGCTCAGTGCTACATTAAAAACCTTGATAAAAGAAAGTTTCCAAAATTTTGCTAAATCTTCCCCCAATAGGGCTACTAACATCAAAGTTGATGAAATTGAATTTGAAAATAAAGTTAAAGAAATTGTTAATAACATTTTTACATAATTAAGATGGCCTCTAAAAGTATTAAAATTATTCAGTGGAATATTCGTTCGCTAAACGCTAACAAATATTCCTTACATCAATTGCTGTTGAAAGAACATTTCGATATAGCAGTTATATCAGAAACATGGTGTAAACCTTCAGATACTGTTTGTTTCAATAACTTTAGTATAGTGAGCAGAAATAGAAGTAGGGGATATGGCGGTGTTGCCATCCTTATATCGAATAGTATCAATTACGAACCTATTTCATTTGTTTATAATTTTAATCCAAACTTGGAAGTTTGTGGAGTAAATATTTGCATTGATCAGAGAAAGTATTCAATATTGAGTGTGTACCGACCGGCAAAAGTTAAATTAACAGCGCAAGACTACGGTAATCTTTTTTCGCAAATTAAACATGACTGCATTGTCACTGGTGATTTTAATGCACATCACGGCTTGTGGGGGTCAACATCTTGCTCCCCGGAAGGCAATACATTAGTAGAAGCTTTAGATTCTTTTCCTCATTTAATAATCGCCAATAACGGATCTGCTACGAGAGTTACTCTTCCCGGTCAAGCCAAGTCGGTTGTGGATCTTACTATTCTATCTTCCAGATTATGTTCATCCTTTGACTGGACCGTCCTGTCAGATACATATGGATCTGATCACTTTCCTATTCGAATTTCTATCAATGATATCAAGATTCAAAATATGATATTCAAATCATCAGCTAAGTGGTCGATGACTAATGCCAACTGGGACCAATTCAGATTTAACATAGAACAAGATCTCATACAGGAACCAATTCTGCATAGTACTAACGAAATGATTTTATTCCTATTAGAATCAATTACAAATGCTGCTAACAAATCCTTTTCGTTAATCCGACCATCAACTAAGTATGTCAAAGCTCCAGTGTGGTGGGATGACGAATGCCTTGCTGCTTCGACTTCAAGGAAAAATGCCTTCCAAGCATATAAATCCAATCTTACCTTTTCTAATTTTAACGAGTATAGGAGACATCAGGCTATCTGCAAACGCACTTTCCGCTCAAAAGCTAAATCTAGCTGGGCAAGATACTGTTCCACTCTCAACAGACAAACCCCTCCCTCAGATATTTGGAGAAGAGTAAATAAAATCCAGGGTCGCAAAAACTATACCGCTAACGACGAATCTATGGTAGAACGACTTCTAACAAAAATTGCTCCTGATTATGTACAACTACCCATAAAAATGCCAAACAACCATATCGATTCTCACTTTTTGCTAACCAATATCATATCTGACGAGATTAAAGCAAACATCAAAACCTCAAAAAATACATCTCCCGGTATTGACGGGACAAACTATCGCATGCTAGCAAATCTTCCTGAAATTGCAATAAACTATCTTTCCAAAATATACAACAACATTTTACTTAAAGGGGATAATTGTGATTCTCTCAAACAATGCATGGTTATTCCTATACCCAAAGTAAATGACCGAAATGCCTTCAGACCTATCTCTCTCATGTCTTGTCTATTGAAAACATTCGAACGTATCATGAAAACTAGACTAGAATGGTGGTGTGAAAGTAGAAATTTATTTCCGGTATCCCAGTTTGGTTTCCGGAGGAAAAAAGGAACTATCGACTGTCTATCGCAGCTAACAACTGATATTCAGTTGACTTACTCAGACAATAGTTACCTATCTGCCCTATTTCTTGACATCTCAGGTGCTTATGACAATGTTAACTTAAATCTACTCTTCAAAAAATTAACGCATTTGGGTATTCCAACAATGTGCGCATATGCTTTGGTAAATTTATTCACTAATAGGTATATATTCGTCCGGTGCAACGACAGACTGATTGGACCAAGGGTAGTTCATCAAGGATTACCTCAAGGCTCTGTTCTTAGCCCTCTTTTGTTCAATTTATATACCATGGACCTTCATGGGATGGATATTAATTGCAACATTTTACAATATGCGGACGATTTCTGTTTTTACACCGTTAAAAAATCTTACGATCAATGTACTGATTCTATCAAACAAATTATATATAATACCAGAGAATATTTTCTCAATCAAGGACTTGATCCTACTCCGAATAAATCTGCTGTGGTATTCTTTACTCGACACCGTTTACCGACCCTACCCAATGTGAAGGTAAGTAACCTAAGTATACCCGTACACAATCACTTTACCTATCTTGGTATTACACTGGATACTAAACTTACATGGAATGAACACATTAATAAATGTTTAATCACATGCGAAAAGAGCTTAAATGTCCTCAAAGCAGTTAATCGATATCAATGGGGTGCTGATCCTAAAGTCAATTTAATGTTCTATCGTGCGTATACTAGATCCATTCTGGATTACGGTTGCTTCCTATATGGGTCTGCCACGAACACTCGACTTAAAAAACTAGATCGAATTCAGTATAAAGCCCTGAGGTTGGTTTTGGGCGCACTTAAATCCACACCCACAGATAATCTCTTAGCTGAATGTACGGAACCTCCCCTGAATTTAAGACGTGTATTTTTAGCTGAGAAGTTTATCCTTAAATGTCAAGCTAACAATCAGATTGAACTATTGCGAAAAATATCTGACATCTCCAAATCTAATTTAGTTGATAAGTGGTGGCTCAATAAAAATTCTCCAACATTAGCCATAGCATATCCCAATGTCTCCTCCTACTTAGACATTCCAGCTGAATTTTCATTTTATCAAGCCACTTTCGATATCTCATATGCCCGGACCAACGTTTGCTTCCCCTCTTTTGATGGTAATAGCTCCATTGCTCTCCACGAACTGCTTGGAGAGTTTGAAAAACCGTGCAAGATTTTTACAGATGGTTCGAAGTCAAAGTTAGGAGTTGGCTGTGCCGTATACATCCAGAACTATAAAGAATCGCTAATGTTTAAATTGAATCAGCATTGTTCCATATACTCCGCAGAACTATTTGCAATATACCAAGCTCTCGAATGGGCCGTTAAGAGACAAATCACTAATCAGCAAATTGTAATAATGTCTGATTCAAAGTCTGCGTTATCTGCTTTAAAAAACTCACATAATCAGCTTCACAAGAATGAACTCATTGTAAGAATTTTAGAGAATCAACTAAAATTACATGAAATAAATAGTCCTATTTGGTTCATTTGGGTAAAGGGGCACGCTGGCAATTTTGGCAACATTAGAGCAGATTACTTCGCTAAAGAAACGATCTTGAAAGGTACAGAAACCAACTGGTTATATAGAACAGATCTTACAGCAGCACGCAGACAATGTCTAAAGCAAAACTGGGATATTGAATGGTATACCTTCTGTAATCGAAGCAATAACCTTTACACTAAAATCCATCCTACTTTAGCAATTGAGTCTTTTGCTGCAAGAAGTCACCCCAATAGAAACATCTACACCAAGTTCGTCAGATGTATTTTCAATCATGCCACCGTAAATGCGTACCTGTACAGATTTAAACTAAGTGAAACGGAATTATGTGACTGCGACGGCAATATTGATGACATCAATCACTGGATGTTTGGCTGTTTACATAATGACAATGCAGTTAAGTATTTGACAGAATCCCTCGCAAAAGAAAAGATTCCGCTCCCTCAGAATCAAGCTAGCGTTCTGTATCTCTCTCGACGTAATCCTAGGTTAAGCCAAATAATATGGGAGTTTTTAAAAAGGACAAAAAGAAGAATTTAGTATCGGATGTCAGTGTCAGTGTATATCTGTTCAGTCTTGTTCCTCGTGTCTATCCCTATGTTATATATTTTACCTTCTTTCCGTTGCCCGTTTTGTGTGTTGTAAAGTCGCTATGAAAGGCACCTTAGCGTGAAAAATAACCCTGTATAATCCTGTTGTAAGTTTCCATAACCAAGTAACCATCATTGAAGTTGATTAGGGCCTTGAATGGAGAATACTTCCCTGGTCAATGCAGTGTTTAGAATATACTTATCCTATACAATCTAAGTACCATACCTAACCTACTATGCTGATTATTGTAACAAACAGTGCAACAGTACAATAAATTCGTGGCTGAATGGATCAAGCTGTCCAAAGCCAAAAAAAAAAAAAAAAAAAAAAAAACATTGACATTCTATAAAAAGTATAGTAGTTTATACTAAGTGTTCAAAATGGCGATCATTTACTTCCATACAATTCTTTTCAAAAACGAGGATCTTACTCTTTCCAACATAGCTGGAGTTATTGTGGAAAATGCGTTACGTTTGATACACAAGTTGCTTGATGTATCCCCATAAAAAGAAATCCATCGGTGTGAGATCGAGAAGGCAATGAAATTGGTCCACCACGTCCTATCCACCTGTCGGTAAAATTTCTGATATACAGATGCTCCATCTTGCTGGAACCACAAGTTAACTATTGTGTTTGAATCAACTTCCTAAACACAAACGAAGAATACAGCAATATTTCTTTGACATTTATTAGTAGATACTATTTTGATAGTAGCCCACTTGATATAATCAAAAATATGGCTTGATTATGTTTCGCCCATTCTCAAACAAGCCTATAATAACAATTCTTGAAAGTGAAACATGAATAAATATGAAATTTTTGGTAATTCCAGGTAGGTACCTACGGTATTAGCAAACATTTTATTTCATCGATTAGATCATGAATAAATATGAAATTTTTGGTAATTCCAGGTAGGTACCTACGGTATTAGCAAACATTTTATTTCATCGATTAGATATTGTAGATGCATCCAAAATCACGATTAAAATATATGCCTTAGGAATGTTAAAATTTGCAAGAGGTTGCATGTTAAAATTTAATACCATTTTATTTGTGTACGCAAAATACTTGTTTTTGACCATTATCATAAAATATCTACAATTTTCCATTAACCAATGCCCTAAGTTTATTACATCGTTAGAAAGTTTATTAATTGTACTAACAAATTGTAAAAAGACTTATAGGGTGATTCATTTGAAAATTTTGAGATATTGCTTGATTTGTGTTTTGTTTAACCCTGTATTAAAGAAGCCACAGATGAAAAAAGTAATTAATACTGAGCACAGCCAATGATGTGTGTATGACATTTGAACACAAAGACCTGTTGATTTATTTTAATTTACTGTTCTGCAGAGTGTTAAAGAGGAGGTCTTTTTTGCTAATAATTGGCCATATCTTTGTAAAACACCCTTATAATATATTAGAGTGCTATATTTTTGTAACGCTCTTGGTGAGATCTCTTCGATTCTTAAACAAAATATAGTACGTTCCATTTGAAAAAATGTAAGTTTTTGCTGCTACGTGGTTTTGGAACACCCTGTATAATCGAAAGTATTTTCAAAATGTGCTCTCAGTAACTGTATTAGCTCACACAAAACTATAAAGTTCTATCTATCACCACAACGATGTAATCCTTCGATGTCAGAAGATTGCCCCACCCTGTAAATATAAACACTAATATAGACGTAGATTTTGTTAGGTTAACTTGGTCAGCATACTTCACTCTGTCCTCAGGCCAATTTGCTACTCTCGCGCCATCTACTATTCAATGCTTTTCGCGGACACTTTTTCGACATTTTTCCTATACAAGTTTGTGCTCCTTATATCTAGTCTCCATGCGTCAAACCAGAGCACATAATTGGAGAGAAGACCAGAACACTCGCGCTATACCGAATTTGCAACGCAGAATTTAGAGAAATTACGTATTAATTTGTTTGGTGAATTCGAAAACTTAAGTGAAGTGTTAAAGACGGTCCATGTAGATCCCCAATCCTATTGCATAAGACTTAGTACAACCATTAGAGGTATAGGATTAACTCTGTTTGAAACTATTAATCGGATTGTGTTACAGTGTCCGGACATTGATGTGCCGATTCACGCGCTTTATCGCGTAACATTGTTTCAGTTCGCCGCCAAACACGATGAATCCAATCTTGAGGGTTCGGTTTGTTTTGAAGAGTTGCTTCCGAACGAGTATAGTTTGATCTTAACGAGTGATCAAAGGACGTTTGTTAAAATGAATCCACTTAACTTCTCACCCGTAAGTGGTATTATCAATTGTTATGGGCGTTTCACACTTAATGACACAAAGTTTGTGCCATCGTTAATTAACACCATTAGCCCAGTTAGCTACTCCATTAATGATATAAAGTTAGTTTGAGTGATAAATTTCAATTTTGTGTGTACGGTTTTGTGATGCCACGTTATATTAAATGTTGTGTGCCTAATTGTACACCAACATCTAATATTAGGCATATATTTCCAAACCCAAATAAAGACGTGCAAAAATTCAAAGCATGGTTAAATGCCATAAACTGTGATGAATTGAAGACAATGGAGCCGTTAGCTGTGTATCAAACAAAGAGAATATGCCATAAACATTTTGAAGTGAAGTACATCACAGCTTGGTCCAATAGATTATATTCAACTGCTAGACCATCCTTATTTTTACCTGGTAATAGAAAAATGTAGTGAACTGATCTTAATAAATATGTGATTTTTAAAAAAGATCCCATACCAACATTATATCTTATATCTAATATCGGTAAATTATTATTTTTTTTAGCTTCAGTTATGTCACTAGAAGATACACACACTCCTGAGCCTTCTTTATTGCCTTGCAGTGGTATGTATTTCTATTATAAAATTAAAACAAAAAGCAGTAAATTTATAACTTTGTAATCTTTTCTGTTTATTTTAGATGCTGACTGTACATCAGACTTCCCATCTTGTACTCCTATTCTCCCAGTTTTGAAAGATTTACCATCTTGCTGTAAGTACTTTTTAATTAATAAACATTCTTAACATCGTTATTTTTGTTGATGTACATCTATGTCCTTGCATTAAATTATTTTTAGCAAAATTATAAAAAATATTGCAGTAACTAATGTATTAAAACTAGTAATAAAGCTTTTTCTAATACCAAATGATAGGAATATATTATCAGGCTCTTAATAAGAATTTTTTTATTGCAGCCAAGGCAACAGATACCAAATTATCTCCACTGCAAGCTTTCAAATTGTCAGGCATAAACAGACAGGATTGTAGTCCTCGTAAAAAAATTGTACTTGGCAATGAAAAGTATGTATAAAAGGTATAACACACAAAAAACCTTGAACAAGTCTGTAAGGAGACGATTATATGAAGCTAAAGAATTTTTAACTACTCACCAGCTAGAAAACAATCTAGAAAATTTAAACTCAATGGCTGCCATGCTTATTGAATGTCAGTTCCGTGAATCCAATAGAGCAAAGAAACTAAGGCGCTTCACAACTAATGAAAAATTCTTAGCACTTGTAAGCAAAGTGGTAAGGCATATTCGTTACTATCTAAGATATTTATATTGCCCAGTAACTGTACCCTAAACCGGCTACTTAGTACTATTGTTGGAGGGCCAGGCATTCATGATCTGGTGTTAGATTCTCTAAAAGAAGCTACTAAGGATTTAGATTCAGCTGATAAATATGTTGCAGTACTATTCGATGAAATGGCAATCATGCCAGGTCTGCATTTTAGTGAAGCAAATGGTAAGATAGAAGGATTTGAAGATATGGGTAACAATGTTCGAGAGCATTACTTTTCAGACCATACCTTACTGTTTAAGGTAAGGGGTTTGAGAAAATCTGGAAAGCTCCCATCTCCTACCATTTTTCCAGTAGAGGTGGTGCAAATACAATGCAGATTAAACAACTTTTAATTGAAGTCATCAAAAGTATTGTAAATATTAATTTAACACCAATATCTGTTATCTGTGATCAAAAAAATATGCCAGTCATAAACAGTTTGATAAGGGATACAAAAGAGAAATATCTTCGGGCGAATGTCTCTAATTACATAGAATGTTCCTTTAAAATTGGTGGCTGCGTAATATATCCCATCCCAGATCCTCCACATCTTTTCAAGAGAATTAGAATTAATTTTGTGAAGAAAAATTTGCTTTTCAAATCCAATAATGTTCAAAAAACTGCCAAATGGGAGCAAATTCAAATGATGTTTGAAAATGATAATGGGCCTATAGAGGGTTTGAAAGTATTACCTCATATTACCGAGGAACATATTTATGAGAAGAAAATGAAAAAAATGAAAGTGAGACATGCAGCACAAATATTCAGTCAAAGATTTGCAGCAACAGTTCAACTAGCTAGTCAAATAGGTGAGTATTGTTATTTTCTATGCATACTCTCAAATTCCCGATTAAAAAAATATTTTTTATAACACATATATATTATATGTTTAATGTGTTGTGTTTACAGATACAGAAAAAAGAATTGGCAATAAAATTGAGGAAACTGTTGAAGTTTTGTATCTGTTTGACAGATTATTTGATTCATTCAATGGGTCTTATAAGCTTCCACACCATGGTAAAAACTTGAGATGTGGTTTGTGTGATACATCAGACCATCTCAACTTTTGGAGTAAAGAAGCTTTACCTCTTCTAGAGTCCATGTCATTTGAACAGAGAAGTAGGCATAACCAGAATAAACCCCCTAGTTTACGAAACTGGTCACTTGCCATTAAAAATATAAGAAATATATGGAATACTGTCAAATCAAATGGTTTTTGGTATTTGTTGCCAAGACGTTTGAACCAAGATCCAGTGGAAAATGCTTTTGGTAATTTAAGAAGTTTTGGAGCACTGAATACAAACCCAACTACTTTCCAATTTATGGGTTTTTTTTAAAACTTTATTTTTTAAAACCACTATTTCTTTTTATGAAAATACATTTAATTGTGAAAATGATGAATGTCCAAGTATGTTTATTTCATTAAAAAAATTATTTGTTACTGACACAAACAAATTTGCAACTGTAGATAGTAACTATGTCCAATTGCCATTAAACAAAACACAACCAGAACTTTCTAAGATATTACAGGAATTGTCAACAAGCTATGTTGCAGGATTTATTTTAAAAAAAATCAAGAAAAAAGTATCATGCTCAACTTGCCAAGAGTTACTTTTTACAACTAATTATTCATCCAGTTATGTACAGTTGATTGCTGCAAGAGAATATAGGAGCTGGGCTAGGCGACTTTGTTACCCTACTTCGACATTTGTTGAATGTTTTTATCAAATTTTTAAATTAAATTATTATTGTTTAGATACAAAACCTCATAGCCATAACCTAGTCAGCCAAATATACAGTATCATCAAAAAAGAGGTGAGTTTTGATTTTTCAACTTGTGAGTTACATAAGGAGGAAATTATTGTTTTGATTTTAAAATTTTCAATCAGAACAATTGTACATAATTGGTGCAAATCGGTTAATAATATCATTCGGGGAAAATTAACTTATACAGGAAAGAATTTAACCAAACAATTGGCTAGTAAAATTCATTCGCAGCGAATGAAAAGAAAACAAATTAAAAATCCAAATAACATGGTAACACAATCATAAATTTATTTTTTGAGATACCTACAGTAGCCAAAAAACAAACAAAATATCTACAGTAGTGAGAAAGAAACAGTTTACAATATTCCGGTCTCATGATCTTTCTCTGATTTATTTTAATGCAATTATAGCTTGTTGCAGTAACAATAGTAGCTAAATTTTCATCATTTTATTGTTGAAAATATTTTGTGGCTTTTGTACCTACATGTACTTTGCACGTTGTACCTATTTTGAGAATATACTTTTTTCAATAAATGTCTTAGGAACATGTTTCTCATTTTGGCCCTTCTGTAACCATTCAATTGCCTAATTAATATTGCTCAGTAAATGACTTGATTTTTTAAAAAGTCTAATGTATTTATATACAATGGTAAGTTGTTTGGCAATTACATTAGAATTTACAAGATATTAACGACGTTAATGATCGGCAATATATTAGACTTTTTAGTAAAATCTGTCATTTACTTAGAATAAACAAAGATTTTGAAACCAATAATAAAGATAATCCTGTAATATGTCTATCGACCTGTTCCGATTTGACGAAATAATTTCGATTTTACCGCTTGCCGTCATAGTAACCACTTCCAATATAGTTCTGTGATCTAAATTTCTCTTATCGTTGACCGTTACGACAATTGACATATGATGTCAACGCTCGATTCTATGAGGTGGTTTTCATTTCTTTTCCGTTACCGACCCTTGTGTAGCAAGGACGTATCTTTCTACCGTCTCTTAAATTTAATTGTTTTACCTTAAATTGCTGTGGTAAGTCCAAAATTATAATTTATATTTATCAAGCTTTTTCTAAAGTAGTGGCTGATATAATTTTTTTGTGCATTTCTTATTTTTTTACAGAGATAGACGAATATACACATACCACGTGGTCAACTACATTTCTTTTATACTTGTACATTACTTTTAAACTAAATCTTTTATCGTAAATAGCTGTTACCTTTTTTAATGCAAACATTTGCTAGATTCTCTGTTGTAGAATACCTAATTATTTTCAAAGATAGATAACATTTGCATTATAACCTTTTTAAATATTCTCTTATCATAAAAACCTGCCAGTGCCGGCTTCACATTTCATTAAAAATTTTATTCTTTTAGAAATGGTTTATTCATAACTTTTTACTATAATTAATACTTAAGGTCATTAGTACTTTTTTAATTTGGCTGATAATTTTAACTGTTTTAAATGGGACATATATGTTGGAAAGCTTTCAGTAAATTCAAATTTCATTATTTCAAACAACTGCCTTTTTTACCTGAAAAGCTAAACCAACATTATGTGCCCCATTACATTCAAGTTCCTACATATCACTAATCCACCTGAACTTCTAGGTAAGCACAGCTGCCAGGTTACCCCTGCAAAAATACCGTTACTGCCAGGATACCCCTGCCAGGTTACCCCTGCAAAAATACCGTTACTGCCAGGATACCCCTGCTAGGTTATCCCTGCAAAAATACCGTTACCGCCAGGATACCGTTTACATGCCAGTTATACTTCAACTCCAAGACATCTATCCTTCCACACCGACAACTATACTTCAACCCCAAGACATCTCTACTTCCACACCGACAACTATACTTCAACTCCAAGACATCTCTACTTCCACACCGACAACTTTGCTTCAACTTCATGACCTTTCCACTTCAACTTCAGGACATAAGCTAAGTACCTTACAGAAGTACAGGTTTTTCACTTTTCCTTCATGTTACCTCCTGAGGCAGAATAAATTTAATGTTTAAACTTCTTTTTTTAATTTCTTCTATACCCGGCTGTAAGAGCTGTAGGGACTGTGTCCGGGTTTATGTAAGTTTGTAATTTTTTTATTTTTAACTTTAAGTAAATTCTACAAAGTGTCTCTACCTTTTTCACCTTAGTTTCTTTTCTTAAAATTAAATTATCTTTTTTCGTCGACGTCTAAAAAGGTAGTGGCGCCCTAAGTTCTTATAGTCTGTCAACCCTCTGGCATACCTAGTGTGGCATCAACATGGAGTCGATCCACCCTTGAGAGAGTCTCTAGCCGGGATCTGTCTCTTAAGGAGAGAACAAGTGTTACAATCCCAATTTAAATTAACCGCCCATTCTTCTTGTCCCAGTAACAACTTAAGGAACAATTTACCCACTGCTCAACTGTGTTTCAGTTCTGTAGGTGGCGCTAGTTTTTGTCATTTGAAGAATACGTTGTCGTGAACTATCTAAGAGAGTATGGTTATCTATGACTCGTTCGTTCCGTAATCGGCTCGTAGATGTCGCAAGTTTTTAGGAGATCGATCGATCAAAATAAAGGTACATGCTTGTTTAGTTAATTCCTCAACCTCGTTTGGGACGTAGTACATGAAGTGTTAAAGTGAAGTGAGGTTATAAAATTAATTCTGCAAAATTACGTGCCTTCTCCAAGTAATTCAGAGGTAAGTCTAATAGTTTATTTACATAAGAATAATTCTGCGCAATTCTGCACGCGAGCGGGACAAGTTGGTAGACTCCTAGGTAAGGATTGACCTAAAAGGGAGCTCCGCAAGCCAAAGCCAATGGAGTGTCAAATGATGACTTTATAGTCTTTTCTAAAGTGCATAAAATAGTGTAGGTGTGGAAACGGTATTTTAACGCGGATACTATAATTGATAGTAAGAAATTAACGGGTAAGTCCGCAGTCCCGCAGTGGAAGCAGAAAAGGCCAAAAAAATCGTGTAGGTACACACCTCTCAAGACTAAAGTGTTTTTTAATCCGTCGAAAAATTATAGCCCTCCCTTCGGTCGGCCTATAAACTTTTTGTACCAATTTGGTCCTTGTCCTTAGGTACACAATATACTATAATTACACTTTTTTATTAGATGACTCCGTTCTGTAAATACACACAACAGAGATGACATATACTCGGATTTTTGTATAACTTTATGTCAAATTTTTTTCCTGGTGTATTTTTTGTTAGGTTGGTTTTTCTGTTTTTCTGGCAGTTATTCCAAAGGATATATTGGTTTCTCTCTAACACTAATTAAATAAAGGACAGAAAATTAGCTACAAAGTTAGTCTGTGTTCGACTTTTAAAATTCGACATAAAAGTTTTAAATGTCTAAATAAATCTGTCCTTTGTTTTTCTGGAACAAGAAGGAAAGCTACATGCTATTGACGTGATCTTTCCAAAAACCGATTTTGACCGTTATTTTTTCCAGATATTTTTTGTTTTGTTTGGTTGGCAGTAGATTTAAAGTTATATGAAAATCCGACTTTATTTATTTGTACCTTGCACTCAGCCATTACTGAACAGTAAGGCCCAGCCACAGGTTCGGTTGGCGGCATTACTGTATTACCTGCCACAATATGGATATTATACAGGTGTGTGTTTAGTAGCAAAAAATTGATATTTGCCCATCACATGTTGAATTAAGTTGTTACCTCTTATTTATTTAAAATAATAAGGCAAGATAAATTGCAACGGCGACTCAATGTGGAGAGCACCTCAGGTGTGAATTCGGAGACCAAACTAATATCAATTCAGGGAGTAGTCTTACCGGTTCGCGGGTAATCCTACTTTATTTAAGTTATTGAAGTTATGTTGAAGTTAATAAGATAATAAATGAAGTTAAGAAACGAAATGAATTTAAGAAGTTAATAAATCAAGTTAAGAAATGTAATGAAAGTTAATCAACAAAGGTAAGTGGGCGCCACCCTGAATAATATTAGTCGACTAGTTCTTCACCTCACCACTCTCTATCAACAAACCTGGAAATGTTGGAAGGGAAGGAATATGAACAACGTTGTTAAATTTACAAGTTGTATAATGACTAAAAATATAAAAAAATAGTAAGTGAAATATAAAAAAAAATGATGGTTTTTTGTGTTGGAGCACGTTGGTTTTAAAATTAGTATACTGGTTACTTCCCTTGAATTTCCACGTGTCTGATGGCAGGTACAAAGTTCCAGACTGTTTGTGGTCTCAGGTATGTCTCAGGTAACTTCAGGTACAAATTCTCAGGCAAGTCCAGGTACTTAGTAAGTCTCAGGTAACTCAGGTAACTTCAGGTACTCAGTAAGTCTCAGGTAACTCAGGTAATTTCAGGTACTCAGTAAGTCTCAGGTAACTCAGGTAATTTCAGGTACTCAGTAAGTCTCAGGTAACTCAGGTAATTTCAGGTACTCAGTAAGTGCATTCACATTGAATGCACTTTAGGAAAATAAAGTTTGAGGTAAATCTCTCAAAATAAATTTAAAATTCAACCTTATTGTTTCATGGTTCACAGGAGAAAAAAAGCTTATTTTAACTACTCGCTATTAAATTGAACCATGCGATGAGCAATCGACATACGTTATATATTGCTCTCCTGTTCACATGCTCCGCTTCGAGAAAGAATTTACGTATCCGTAGTGTGTTCTTAATTTCTTTCTCTGTATAGGAGAGAAGAATTGATATATTTGACTAATATCAGTGTATACTGAACCTCACCAACGTAGATTATTCGTCGCACATTAAATGTAAAAATTTTGCCTTTTGAAGCGATCGGTGCTACAGGTTTTCGACGAGAATCACATGTTGATAAGAAAAAAGGACTGGCTACTCGCCGTCCGGTAGATATTTAAATATTACAATGATAGTGGTCAAATATAACGTTACAAAGTGAGCCGCAGATTCCTAGACCTAGAGTGGTTTTGCTTCTGTCATAACTTGGTTACTTTTAACCCGATTCCTATAGTTGAACTTTCCTGGAAAGGTGAAAATTCAGATTTACTACCCACTCACAAAAAATAACTTGTGAAAAATTCAAGATAACAGACTAAACCAACGAATAGTTTTCGTAAAAAAAGCGGGAACTTTTATTCACAGTTCTGAATTTATTGTTTGAAAAATAACAAATCGAATGGCAAAGGACTGTACATTTTCTCAAAATTAAAATTATCCATCTGTTGTGCATTCAAGTGGTGTTTCTATTTTATAGTTTTATCTATTATTTCTTTTGGTTTTTTCACCGTGGATAAAATTGAAAACTGTTTTAAAGGAGCCAAATGCAAACGGATGAAAAAGTATTTTTTTGTTGCAGATAATGGACATAAGAAAATATTTCAAAAAACAAACATCTTCGCCATCTTCCGCGCCGTTTGTACAGCCATCAGCTACGAATTATTGATACTGTGAAAGGGTTTCTGAACAAAAGGTTGGTTCTCATCAGTGGATCATTTTTTTCAGTTAGATTTTGACAGTTCAGCGGAATTCATTGAGCAATACCGTGAAATTTTGAATATTAACACTCCTGCCTCAAAGGCAGAAATGACCGTTTAAAAAAATTGTATTCTCCAATTTAAGGAAACTGTTGGTCATAATTCTATCAAAAAATACAGACCAGAAGCAGAAGAAACATATCTAAATGTCTATCAACTTTTTAAAGTTGCGATTATTCTGCCTATTTCAAATGCGACGTGCGAGAGGTCTTTTTCTGCCATGAGGAGGATTTTCAACTGGTTGGGAACGACCATGACCCAAGACAGACACACAGATTTGTCTGTTATTCATAGAAAAAGATGTTGATGTCGACTTGGACAGGATTGTAGATTCCTTCAGTCAACAACGAAGAAAACTTCTCTTGTAGTTAATATCAATCGCTATGTTTATAAGTTAAAAAATGTATTAGTTGGTTTTGAAATATTAAAACCACTATTCACTATTATAGCATATTTTTTTACCATTCATTGAACAAACCTTCAAAAAATATATTTTTTCAATCCAACGCACACCTGGGGCCACGGCCCCCCCTGAAAACTGAAGCTAGCTACGCCGATGCCTCTGTTTATTTATGGTCCGACTCACAAATTGCTTTAGGCTGGTGTAAAAATAGCCCTCACAAATTCAATGTATTTGTCGCTAACCGCATAACAAAGGTACAAACTCTTACAAAAGATTATCATTAGTTTCACGTTGGCACGGCCAATAATCCAGCCGATATCATTTCTGGCGGTAGTTTAACCTCCGAAAATTTAAATATTTGGTTCTCAGATCCTCAATTCCTGTATGATGCAAATTTGGACTTTTCAAAACTTGAAAAATGTTCCAATATCACAAATCTCCCGGAAAAACGAAAAGTATCTTCATTTGCAGCCACAACCGTTCCAAATGTTTGGCAAACCATGTTCTCAAAGTTTTCCTGTTTTACTGAAATCCAACGCGCAGTGCAAAAATAAAAAATAAAAATTCTCAATCACTTTGACTGTCGAAGAATTGCAAAACTTTCTTGTATCTATTATCAAAGCTATTCAATTATCACAGTTCTCAAAGAAATTTCACGAATTAAAACCAAGCATATTAGTAACAAGCAATTACGTAGCTTAAAACCCTTTATTGGTAAGAATGGTCTATTAAAAGTGGGAGGGCGCTTGGAAAATGCTCAAATTCATTTCGATCAGCAATACCCAATTCTACTACCCTCCAACAACCACACTGTCACGCTAATGATCAAAAATCAGCACATACTTCTGGGGCACAGCGGTCCCCAAATTGTTTTGTCTAACTTCCGCCTCCGATATTGGCCTCTGCATGGTTTGCAGGAAGTTAAGAGTTATAAGAAACTGAAAGACATGCTTTAGATTTAATGCTCAAATGGCTCAGCAAATTATGGCCGCTCTATCCAAAGTTTACGCAGCAGTGTATTATTTCAAAGTTTAAAGGTTCCACACCAGTATTAATTTGGTATAATATATTATCCAAAATCAATTCTCTTAGTGAATTAATGCAGAATCAAAGAATAAATCTTAAAGTTTGTTTAGAGAGCCTGAGCAAAATAAAAACATCTTTAACATACTCAACCCTTTCGCTGCTGATGACGTCTAAGAACGTCATAGCATAGCTAGACTGCCATGCGCATGACGTTCAAAGACGTCGCGAACTATACCTGTGTTAAATGAATCAGTATCATACCCCGCGATCTTTAAATATACATCTTGGTTCGATGAATTAGTTGTTTCAAGCCCGGTAGAGGCGCTAATAATTGAATTGCGCATGCGTTATACCTGTCAACTTTCGAAGGAAGGAGCGTGTGACGTGGGCTACGCCATTTTAAAAACAAAAACAGACAGACGTGGGTGCTTCTTGTTGTTGATTTAATATTTTGTGACTTTTAAGTTGTTTTATAGTGTGAACTGTGTGAAGACTATTACTTAATTAAAACACATTGCGTGCCACGCTAGTATTTGAGAAATTTGCCAGGGGGCCAACATGCGATTTTGAGTGATTTTTGTTGAAATTTGATAAATACTTATTTTTTTAGGTTCTTTAATCATATTATTCTTCTTTTCAGTCCTTTCCGCCATTTTGATTGTGTCTGTCATATATGCCAGACGTGGCACTCGACGGTAATTTTTGTCAAATTTTAACGTAGGGGGCCACGTCTGGCATATAATACAGACGCATTTTTTGTTGTAAGCAAGTTATTGATACTAATTATTGTTTTCTTTTGCAGATAAATAAGTGTTGAAAGTAAACTAAGAAAAAACAGTGAAATAATAGTAAAAGTGATAAGTGAAAAAAATGAGTAAACGCAAGGCCTTGACAGACTTAGATCTTCAACTTTTAGCAAATGAGTCTAGCCTAGATGATGGTAGTAGTGGCCCAGAGGATTTCAGTTCGGATGATTCAGTTGCAGACCCACTTTGTATTGCTGAAACCACCTCAAACCATGACAGCTCATCCGAAGAAAGCGTAGGTGAATTAGTACGAAGGGACAGGGAGGAAGAAGAAGCAGAATGGGAAGATGTAGAAGAAGTAAAATGGGAAGATGTAGACGAAGCGGAAGCCGAAGCCAACGTTAACTATGTTGCGGAGAATTCACCTACTTGGACGGATTATGTTGGTCGGCAAAAGTATTTTGCATTCACTGGAAGGTCTGGAGTGCAAAAAGATATTCCAAAAGACATGGGCAATGAAAATTTATGCTGGAAAATCACAAGATGGTCACCGACAAGTCGGCTTGGCAACAAACATCTGCATGGAATTGAGTAGACCACTACTAAACGATGGTAGAGCTTTGTTTATTGATAATTTTTATACCAG
Organism: Galerucella pusilla; assembly: GCA_910591695.1. Lineage (NCBI taxonomy): Eukaryota > Metazoa > Arthropoda > Insecta > Coleoptera > Chrysomelidae > Galerucella > Galerucella pusilla. Next base: position 93,229 of record CAJUYI010000775.1, read on the forward strand.
CTACGAGCTTGCTAAATTGATGTTGGAAAACGGTACTCATGTAGTTGGTACATTACGGTCTAACAAGAAACATTTTCCAAAAGAAGTTATGTTGGCAAAATTGAAACGAGGAGATATGGTTTTCAGAGAAGATGAAAATGGGATAGTGGTGCTAAAATGGCGAGACACCAGAGACGTCAAAATGCTATCTACCAAGCATGCACCCATTATGATTGACGTACCACCGAAGTCTAAACCAATGTTGAGAACTGCAAATACTGATGAGCCACAACCTTCGACCAGCAGAGATTTGGCTAGATTATCAAACACGAGCCCTCAACCATCAACGAGCCGAGCCGACAATACCAGTCTGGTTTCAGCTTCTCCCATCCAAAATTCAAATGCCACTACGTCAGCAGAAAATGAGGACCAGACAATTAATGTTTCCGGGAGTAAAGGCAAAAATAAATCTCACAAGAAACTTAAGGCTACGACGAAACCTTTGGCAATTCTTGCTTACAATAAAGGTAAAGGGGGCATAGAATTGTCGGACCAGATGACATCATATGTATCCAGTCTACGTAAAGGAATAAAATGGTACCGAAAGTTGGCTATGGAGCTTCTACTAGGTATAGCTATAGTGAACTCTTGGGTAATTTATAAAAAAGTTTCCCAAAAGAAAATCTCAATTCGCACTTTTCGCGAAAAATTAGCAGTTACTAGGTATAGAAGGTAGAAAACGCAGGAAAGTAGAAAAGAAGTCTGGAAATGCTCACTTATTGAAAACAAGATTGAATGACCAAGGAAAAAAAATTAGAAGATGTTGCTGTGTTTGTTATGCCAAACTGAAGAATTCTAAGGGTAGAAAGGTTGCTAAAAATCAATCAAAAATGGTTTATACATATTGCGACAAATGCCCAGATGAACCTCAACTATGCTTGGACTGTTTTAATTTAAATCATCAGTAGTTTTAGGCTTTAAATTTTCTATAGAGTAGTTTTCTTTAGTTTTGTTTTTTACGCGTAAGTATTTTATTTTCAGCTGGTATTATAATTTTTGTCGTCTAAATGTTTAGGTACATTTTTTTTGTTTTATATTATAAATAGTTGACATTTTATTTCTTATTTTGTAATTCAAAAATAAATATTTTCAAATGATACACCCTAAATTATGATGTTTTATTGAAATCATCGAAAAAAATAGCAAATATTCGAATCTGCTAAAACCAAGTATACCTAATGGTTCCTGGGAGGCCACCGAATGATATCCCATAAGAAAAAGCGTGTAGTGTCTAGCATATTTGCAAGACGCGGTCTGATAGTGGCAATTGTCCGTCTGGCATATATGCAAGACGTGGCCCCTCAAGAAACAC
>CAJUYI010000776.1:2400-12640 GCA_910591695.1 Galerucella pusilla
TTATAGTCACTTGCTTTTTGAAGTTGGAATAGTTGTTAATCGATACACACTTCAATACACAAAATCACCAAACTGAGTTATACATATTTTGAAAACAAAAATGATCATACACAAAAAAAGTAACAACAAACGCGTTTTATTAACAACATTTCCAAAATAAGCGAAAAAAGCGCTATCCCAATAAAAACCGTTCCTGGAACGTGCACTTCACTAGATTCCATTTCTAGTAGACTATCATATCGTTAGAATGTCATCACATTTTACCAGAGATGTGATTATATATTATCGATTCTATAGTTGTCAAATTTTTTCGTTGAGACAGATAAGGCGATGCCTGTGGGAAGAAGGTGGAGCGCGTAAGAGGGGATACTCTAAGAATTATACAAAATCTTTTAGTATCACCCTTTACGTCGGGTTCGTTACCTACACACATTTCACAAGCATTTTTGTATTAACAGTTAATAGACATTTAACATCTAGCATATAAAAAAATCTTTTCTGCATCCCTATCCTTTTTTTTTCAAGAGTTACCGATTCCAACAACTACACTACAAACTACTTCAAAGAAAAAACAACATATAAAAATTAACTCACAAAATTAGGTCGGTTCAACTCTGTCAGGTTTTATTTATTCATTTCTTATCTCTTTACTTGGTGGAATCTGTAATACAGGTTTGTTTACGTATTTTCTCTCTGTCTTACTCATACAATCTGCGTAAGCGACTTTAGAAATAATATCATTAACTGTGAGTTAATTATAAAAGTCACAACATTGGCGCAATGTTATCAAATGTTTTATTTTTCAAGACGGATAAGTTGGTATCAAAATATCCACATTTGAGTGGTATTTTATTTTCTATAAGCTGGAAGCATAGTCCTTTATAAGGATACTGTTTGTTGTGATTTTGTTAGATCACTAAAATAATCAATGTATTACTAATTCTTAAGTAGTGGGGAAATCGACGGAGTTGGTAATTTGGTCCCCAAAGATGACGTCACGAAATTTCAAAAGGTAAATCAAGTTGGTCGTTAAGAAGATTATCTGAATATTTGTTTTTATTTATCTCTAGGGCTTCTAAAAGATTTAATTTGAAGGATTTAGTTTCTATATGCAAAATTTCAAAATTTGAATCGAAAGAGTGTTGGTTTGCTAATAAATGATTTGAATAGTTGGAACCTAATTTTTGATTGTCATAACTACGTTTGTGTTCTGAAATTCTAGTTTTAAAATTCCTAAAAGTTCTACCTATATAAATTTTATCACAGTCGTCATTACCACATTTTAATTTATAAACTCCTGATTTATTTAGTTTTGAGGATTTGGATTTGTTGTTTTTAATGAATTTGGATAAATTGTTGTCAGTTTTGAAGCAAATATTCAAGTCTAAAGTTTCTAAAAATGATTTTATTTTTAAGGATGGTATTCCAAAGTAAGTTAAGCTTTTAAATTGGTTATTTTTGTTTTTATCAGAAGGAAATACTTGTTCTAGAGTATGTTTTCGTATCTTTTTATTTATGATGTCAATTAAATTTGGATCGTAATTATTATTAACCGCTATTTGCTTTATTATATTTAGTTCTTTATTGTAATTGTCAATATTCAATGGAACTGTTAAAAGTCTATGTATCATACCATTGAACGCTGCTAATTTATGACTGATTGGGTGGACTGAACTATTGTGAATTGTAATGTCTGTATGTGACGGTTTATGAAATATAGAAAAGTCATGTCTATTATTTATATTTGAAATTGTAAGATCTAGAAAGTTTATGGACTTATTTTGTTCAATTTCTACTGTAAATTTGATATTTTTATGTATTGAGTTAATGTGAGTGATGAAGTTATCTAATTGTCTCGTAGTACCAGTGAAGCAAGCTAAAATGTCATCTACATATCGGTGCCAGTAAACAAATTTTTTACTAAGGGGGTGTATATGAATTATCTTTTCTATGTTATCCATGAAAATTTCTGATAATAGGGGACTGAGAGGGTTGCCCATAATCCAACCCTCTTTACTGCTATAAACCTTTCCGTTGAAATGAAAATAATTTTGATTTAAACAAACTCTTAATAAATTTATAATATCAGACTGAATTATGGGATTAGTATTATTATTGTAAGTGAGCAAGTTATCAACAAGAGTGATAGTTTCATCAGGAGGTATACTAGGTAATAGATTTGTTACATCGAAAGATATGAATTTAGACAAGTGAGTTAGTTTTATATCTTGAATATTATTAATTAGTTCTGTTGAGTTTTTAATTGAAAATTGAGGTTTGAATGAACAATATTTGGAAATTATATCTATTAGAAATTTTGAGATTTTAAATGACGGTGCCGTGAAAAAAGAAACAACCGGTCTAATTGGGTACCCTTCTTTATGAAGTTTGATTAATGAATAGAGTTCAGGGTGTTGTGGATTTGGTAAAAATAATTTATGTTTTTCTTTGTCGCTTATTATCGATTTGGAGTACCGCTAATTTTATTTCCTTTTGAAATTTAATAGTAGGATCTTTTTTAAGAATCTCAAAATTTCCAACCTGTATGAAATTGTTTGTTTTTGATATATAATCTTCTTTAAATAACACTAGAACCGTATTTCCTTTGTCTGCTTTAGTAAAAATTAGGTTATCTGAATTTGATTTTTGTTGAATTGTCTTGACAACTGATAACTCAAAATTGGGTTTGTTATATTTGAAAAATTCTTTTTTAATAATATCAGAAGCTTTATGTTTGAGATTATACCTCCAACGTTTGAAAAAGCTACTGTGTTAGCGAAACGCGTCACTTTATGTTTAATTACAATGTAGATTTTACAAAATAAAATTGTTTGATTTCATAACTTACTATGGATCTACATCAAGTAAAAGCCTCATCTATTCAATAAAATATATAACTATTGCGTGTTACAGTTTGTAGTTTGTGAATTATTTCATTATTTCAATATCAAATTACATAATTCTGCACTCTGAATCCTAAATTCTATGAATACTTGCATTTATATATCAGTAAATCCTCTTCACATTACATTCTACCATTATAAATTGAACTAATTGCAACTAATTGCATCACATTTTATATGTTGGGAATAATTAATCCTGTCAATCAATAAGAGTCGAAATTGAAACATTTCAGTTACAGGTAATTTCATAAAAAACTTTGGGTTTATACAGCAACTGTTAAATTAATTACTACTATTCGGCTTTCCGGCTTACTTTTGATATTTATTGAAATTATCTGAATAACATTGCTTTCATTAAAATCCAACTGAATGTTTTGTTTGGATGTTTTGAATATATTATTAGTATGTTATGAGATTTTGATTGAAATAGTGTCTATGTATGTATTGTGGGGTGACATTCACTGAGACCTAAGAGATCTATTTCTATAGTGCCCCCTTACTTCTACTCAGTTTCTGAGGATAGCCTCAGACACTAGTAGCTTCTTTAGTCCTATTTCCCGGAGGAATTTTAGGATGTCTGCAGGCTTCAACTTGGGTAAATATTCCTCTTCTATCCAGTAATCTCCCAGGTGCTGTGCTCTAGGATTCTGAAGTGCTGTGCAGTTGAAAAGTATGTGGATGAAGGTTTCTTCTTCCATGCCACAAAATCTGCATTCTTCTTCCTCCACTATTTTGAGCTTTTTCAGGTGCCCATTCAGACGACAATGTCCCGTTAGGATCCCTGTTAAAGCTCTTAGCGCAGTTTTACTTTGACTTATGCATTCATTTGATCTCAACCCAGAAGAGTCTTTGATTGTATAAACCCCACTAGATCTTTCCAATGGTCAGATCTTCTCTTTTTCTCGGCGTTACCTATTTCTTCCAATATTACATTGGGGCTGATTCCGCAAAAGGTTTCAGGCCCCCAGAAAGGTATTTCAGTCCCCCTCTTTGCTAGTTCATCTGCTATTTCATTTCCTTCTATTCCAGTGTGTCCTGGAATTCATAGTAAGGTGACTATATTGTTCTCGCCTAGTTCACTGAGTTTGTCTAGGCATTCCCACACCATTTTGGAGCTGATTACACAAGAACTGTGTGCTTTAATGGCTGCTTGACTATCCGACATTATGATAATCCTTTGTATTCTGTATCCTTTATCAATATTGAACTGGGCGCACTTTCTTATGGCATGGATATACTTGGGGTTTTTCCCAAGCTTTCAGAGTGTTTGCTTCTTAAAATAGTGTCTAACTGACCCTTGTCTTTCTGTAAAGCTATTGAAATGTTAAATAATCTCAATTTATTCCTAAATAAGACTCAGCTGAGCATGAACTTCACTGCAGAGAGTACAGTCAAAGCAGGTACACAGTAAGACCTTCATACATTATGTGTTAAACGGGCTGAAGACACATTTCACATGAATTATACACGGATTCTCAAGGCGAGCTCAACCTTGAAGTGAGGCCAAAAAATATTCCCAAAATCAAACTTTTCTGGGATGGCATAATCAAGAACACATCTTAGCGGTAGATCATTTTCCTAAATTCTCGAATAAATTTCGCTGGGGCTTACGACGCAGCTTGCAAGAACAAAGTAGAGCACTGATAATTGGAGTCTTATTGTTTTGCTCGCACAAAAAAATTGTAGACAACAGTAGATTTAACATTTTTTCAATCTATAGTTTTCAAAAAATTGTTAAATAATTGTAAATTTTGTTTATCAAATGGCAAGTATAATGAAATTGATAAAAGTGAGGTGATAATACACATAGATTCAAAAGTTCTGCATCACCTTCTTCGGATGCGAAGGAATTTTTTTGCGCTAACAATTTTTTGTTGGCTTGTTTATCAATGTTTACCATTTCAGTATGTTCCATATTTTTTGCAATATACAGATGTTTACAGTTTTTTTTTGTAAGATAACATTTTTAGTGCGATCATTTTAACATTCAAGGCATTTGATTTTTACGATTTGAAGTGCAAACATGAAGCGTCAAGTCATAAGTGAGATTGACCGTGGCAGAATAGTGGCTTTAGATGAAGAAGGTCATTCTTAAAGGTTCATGGCAAACAGAGTTGGCGTTTGGCAAAGTGATTTGTCTCGTGTATGGAACCGGTATCTCCAGACCAATTCTCTTCGGGATAGACCTAGAAGCGGTAGAAGGCGTTTTACTAATCAGCGGCAGAACCGCTTTATCCACTTAACTATCCGAAGAAACTCGACCATGGCAATACCAGCACTCCAAAGAGATATGAGACATGCGTTGGGAGTTCAAGTATCGATCTCGACATAACGAAGACGAATACTTGCGACAGGTTTGAGGTGTCGCCGACAAATAAGAGTGCCCAGACTACAACCTGAGCACAGAGTTCGCCGACAACAGTGGGCTCAAGAACACGCGGCCTTGCCTGAAGAATTTTGGAATTTGGTGTCATTTTCCGACGAGACAAGGATTTGTTTGGTACAAGATAGCCATCGAATACGTGTGTGGCGGGATCCAACGAGAGTTGCTCAGCTTGCCCATGCTCGCCCCGTGCCGCCCTTCAGAGAAGGAAGTGCTATGTTTTGGGCTGGTATCATGTTAAATGATCGCACAGAATCAATTCATGTAGAGGGAACGATGACTGGTGATGGGTATCTCAGAGAGATTCTACATCCTCATGTGAGACTATGGCGCGCAGCTGTTGGCAATTCCTTCGTTTTTATGGACGATAACGCCCGACCTCATCGGACCAGAGCTGTAAATGAGTATCTTGAAACTGAAGGGATCAATCGTTTGAACTGGCCTGCCCTATCTCCTGACATGAATCCCATAGAACATGCTTGCCAGGGCAGTGGCAGCACGCAGAAATCCACCCAGGAGTGTAAAAGAGCTTGTTTATGCGGCCCAAGAAGAACGGCGAAATATTCCTCAACAGAATATCAATAATTTGGTAAACAGTTTGGGCAGGCGACTTCAGGCTTGCATAAATTCTAGAGGTGGAAATACTCTTTATTGAAAGTTCTGATGCAGGTTCTCACTTAGCCTTTTCTTTAAAAAGAATCAATTTGTATTTAATTTATTTAATTTCTAAGAATACTTTTTATGTTTAAAGCAAGTTTATTATTGGATAATAAAAATTTTTGACAAATATACACGTTTTTTTTATTGAAACTAATTATTTGATTAATCTCTGATCCATTTATAATGAGAACATTTTTTTTATCGGAGATTTAGGGTGATGCAAAACTTTTGAATCTATGTGTATATAGAAATATGGAGGAGATGTTTCTAGAAAAATTAATGTTTGCAAATTTTGAAAATTTAAAATGGCGACATACGGTTTACACAAGTATGACAAAGAAAAATATTACAAAAACTACTTGAAAGAGAGAGAAAATAATTGGGCGCATTCAGTGTTGGGCGAGTGTTCAGTGCCCTCCTATTTTAACCGCCGTGCCAAATGTACTTATCTGTACCTAAAAGTTATTCCCAATTCGTGTCGGCATCAATGTTGAATATCAATAATTGTTAAATCAAAAGCAGTGTATAGATTTTATTTATTGCATTCGTCAAAATTTTTTTCTTGAACTATATTATTTTATTCTTATTATTATTTTTCAAAAGTCAATAATATCACCAATCTCGATTTTCTCTCACTAAATACGGCGTTATCCCGTGTTAAGAGTCAAATGCAAAATAAGTTATTTATTCCTTAGACAGTACCAAACATTTTAATCTGGCAGCGCTGCTTTCATATTAAATTGGTAGCTGAAACTGAACACACGCCCAATCATGACTGCTCCTAATTATTCTTCTCTCTCTTTAAAATTTGTCATATTTTCCTTGTCGTACTTGAGTGAATAAACTTTTCGCCATCTGTTTATAATATGTAGGTATATATGTAATTTTAAGTTCAAGATTAATTCGTTAGGTTATTGATTCCAATATGTGAACTAATTTATTTTTTCATTCCAGCGGACATGTTTTGTTAGGTTTTTTAACAGTCCCAGCCGATAACAAATTGATTGTTACAACCATTACGAAGAATAAAATATATTATTAGCATGAAAGTTGTCGGTACATACCCATTGGCATCAGAATATTTTTCAAAGGATTTACCTGTAAAATAAAATCAAAATAAAAAACCAGAACAAACAGGTATATTATTTATGTCATAAATAAAAGTAAATAGTTATAGTGTAACTAATGTTAATGTAATGACCTTGAATTGTATTAAAAATTTTATGCAGGTTAATTTTAATCCACTATATTAATTTGAATTACATTTGAAAAGCATTGTTTCACAATATTTGAATTTATAAAAAAAAATTATGCACACCATTGGGCGGTTTTTTTTCTTCAAAGGGATTAAAAATATAGGTCATCACATTAACAATAGTTACACTATAAAAGCATGTGTTATTTTCAACGAGGTAAAAGAAAAAGGAGGGAAGTAAAGCATGGTAGTGATTTAAGAGGGGCCTCACAATTTAGACAGCTCAAAACAGTTGGCACCCCTGACTTGCAACAAAATTTGGGTCATTTTGTATGCAACAAATCTAAAGAATGCAGTAAAATTGAGAGTTGAAATTTAAACATAATATAACTTGGACCTTTGTCTTGGGGATGAGGTATTTTGGTCAGGTTTTAGATTGTTATAAAAAAGATATAAGCCAGTAATGACAATAATGTCAGTTAAGGTCTACCGTTCAAAACATAAGATTTTTGCATGTTTTTTATCATTGCGAACATCTATATTGCTTCATTAAAATAATGAATACACCCCCGAAGCGTGTATTTTGAAATTTAAATTGACTTTTTAGCTGAATACTCAACATATCGGTGGCCAATAATTCTAGGAACTTTTGACAAGTCACCATTTCACTTCTGTTATTCTGTCACTAGTTATGTCAATATAACAGTACAACACTAACCATTTAATAGATAAATTTCTGGCTTAATTTAAATGGAACACCCTGTATCTGTTGGGTCTGTTAAAAGTGGGAATTTATTACGTTTTAGTTGGTTTTAGGGTTGCCTATATCTAACTCTGATAGTTTCCGAGGAATTTTAAATTTGTTTTTTAATGATCAATTATTTGCTGACATCTAGTTACCTATGACATGATACTCCGATGGAAAGTTTTTAAAAATTTTAAATTTGTTATTTTGACAGTAAAAGCTTTGTTGTATGATTTATTATTGATGAATTAAAAGTCTCTTAAATCAGAATTTTATTAAGGGTAAGTACACTATTTTTGGGCATACAGATACAATAAGCTTTGAAATTATAAAAAAATAACTAGGTACAAAAAATTCAAAGAAGGTGTTCAAAGTGACGCCCATCTTGTTGGATACAAACCCTTTTTTTAAAAAAGTTATTGTTCACTTTCTTAAACATTTCTGGTGTTACTGTTTGAAACGCTCTCCTTATCATATCCTTCTTGTTCTCAGGAGTGGTTGGCTATGTATTGTAGACAATACTTTTTATGTAACCCCAAAGAAAATAGTCTAGTGGCGTCAAGCATGGGAATCTGCCGGCCAAAGATAAGGACCCCCTCGCCCAATCCATTTTTGTGGAAAAATATTGTTCAGGTAACGCCGGACAATTACACTGTAATCAACAGACGCACCATCCAACAGCAGCCACATTTTTTGTCCTGTAGCTAGTGGAACGTCATCTAAAAGTTCGGGTAGTTTGTTACGTAAAAATTTACGAAATTTTCTCCCAGTTAGCGTTAAGTTTTTTCACTAATCTTATTGCAAAGTTAATGATTGAGTACCCGTAATAAAATTCTGATTTATAGACCTTTAATTTATCAATAATAAATCATACAACAAAGCACTTACTGTCAAAATAACAAATTTTGAATTTTTAAAAACTTTCCATCAGAGTTATCATGTCATAGAACTAGATGTCAGCAAATAATTGAATATTAAAAAACAAATTTAAAATTTCTCGAGAACTATGAGAGTTAGATATAGGCAACCCTAATACCAACTGAAAGGTTATAAATTCCCACGTTTAACAGACCCAACAGATACAGGGTGTTCCATTTAAATTAAGCCAGAAATTCATGTATTAAATGGTTGGTGTTATACTGTCATAGTAAAAAAACCCTGTATATGATAGCATACCAGTAAATATTGGAAACAGAGTGTTAGAAGCTTCTAGTAAGATGGTGTGAAACAAATGTGGTTATTCGTTTTTATTTTGAAGTTATTGTATTTTTTCGGAGGGTCTACAAATTATGTAAAATCGATTTATCCTGGAAACTGAATTAGATAGGTATAGGGAAATGTTAATGAACTTACATTATTTTTAATAGTACAATTCAAAAATGTGATAAAATACAGGGTGTTCCATTTAAAGGAATCTAACTTTGATACGGCACGCTTTTTGGAGCACCCTGTATATTCCAAAATATTTTTCAATTATAGTCCTAAGTAATCTACTTAATTCTACGTCTTATATTTTCTAATTATATTTGCCGTTAAGACGCCAGAGAATAGTTCGTTCATAGGGCCCCACCCTGTATGTTACTTCTCAGAATCGACCCATAAATATCCCATCCCAATTGATAATTATCCTTGATTTATAAAAAAAAACTGTCATTCACGACCTTTTTTCGACCAAATCGATTAAAAGTGTATGATTTCTACAAAACTGAACTGAGTAATTTGTGGGTGTAACCGGTGGCAATATCATATTTTTATTTTTGCGCATTTTTCTTCAGCGACGATCAATCAAAGTCGCATCCGCCATAAATTTATTGTCTGGCATATTTTAGAAGTTCACGCGTCCGTATCCGCACAGGATAGAGTTCAAGATATCCGGACGCTTCCCGGGTTATTTTAATATTGCCAACGATGTACTGTGTACAGGATCGGGTTAACCTATGGAACTGGATAAATGTATGTTACTTCTAAATAGCTATTTTGCTTGTACACATGGTGGTAGATACAGACTACGTAGAGAAGGAATCATTACAATAAGAATGAACTATATAATTGTACAAAAAAACATTATCCCATAATAGAGTAAGATCCCAGAGCGATAAGACAACTTATTTTCACATAAATAAAACCTCATGTTCTCAGTAGTGTCTTATGTGCTCAGAATACCTGCGCGCTTGTGGAGTTTGCCGAGTGACACCTGGGCAGGTACCAGATGTGAAAGGTAACTAAAATTAATAGTTATTTAACTTAAATTTTTATAGCTGATTTTTATATATATTTTGGAGAGTATTATTATAAAGTAAAAGTAAAAAAAACCGACCGAAGAGGAATGTAACAACATAATTAATAAATTGAAA
>CAJUYI010000776.1:12740-30289 GCA_910591695.1 Galerucella pusilla
GCGGCTACAACTCCAACCGGAGTGTATAGCCTTGTATATATATATATATATATTATTATAAATCTATTTCAATAATAATACTCTCCAAAATATATATCAAAAACAGCTATAAAAATTTAAGTTAAATAACTATTAATTTTAGTTACCTCGGCAAGCTCCACAAGCGCGCAGGTATTCTGAGCACATAAGACACTACTGAGAACATGAGGTTTCATTTATGTGAAAATAAGTTGTGTCTCATCGCTCATCTTATCGCTCTGGGATCTTGGACTATAACACCAATTTGGATTTCGCGATAAACATTCTACTATAGATCAGATCCATCGGATAATAACTGAAATAGAGAAATCATTGGAAGAAAATAAAATTTGCTCAGCTATATTTCTGGATATTGCTAAAGCGTTCGATAAAGTATGACACAAATGCCTCATAATGAAGCTGAAGAAAATATTTCCTCTGAAATTGGTTGAAATTTTGCAGTCATACCTATACCAGCGAACATTTAGAGTTAAAATGGAAAATGAGTACTCTGAGCTAAAACCAATAAACGCAGGGTCCCACAAGGCAGTATTCTTGGGCCGGTACTATATCTTTTGTATACATCTGACATTCCGGAGAGAGAAAGCATAATATTAGCCACTTTTGCTGATGACACAGGAGTTTTAGCAGTAGGAGGAACTATAGAAGAAACAACGGCCAATCTACAAAATGCAGTCAATGATATAGAACACTGGTCTAAAAAATGGCTTATAAAATTTAATGAAGACAAATCAGTCCATATAAACTTTACCAACAAAAGAATAACTTACCTTCCAATCAACCTAAATAACAGTATTGTTCCTAATAAGAAAACAGCTAAATATCTGGGTTTAAATCTGGACATCAACCTGAAGTGGAAGGAGCATGTTAAGAAAAAAACGTAACAGTTGAAGATAAAATATAAAAATATATATTGATTGATAGGTAGGCACTCGCAGCTTTCCACTCTGAACAAATTATCAATTTACAAACAGGTTCTGAAACCGGTGTGGACTTATGGCCTGCAACTATGGGGTTGTACCAAAAAAAGCAATTATAGATGCCTAGAAACGTTCCAAAGCCGAATATTAAGGAATATTACAGATGCTCCTTGGTATATTCGGAACAACGATCTTCATAGAGACCTCCAAGTCGAATCTATCCCGGATGAAATCAAGAAAGTCGCCAGGAGACATGAAGAGAGGCTCCATAAACATCCCAACCTTGAAGTGCTCCAACTTCTAGACAATCAACCACAGATGCGAAGGCTCAAAAGAACTAAGCCGTTTGAGCATGTGTGAGTGTAAGTGTAAAGCAGAGTCAGTGCTGTGCTGTGTAGCCACAACAAAGCAGTGAGCTTACGTTAAAAACTAGGATGGACCACAGGTGACATCTAGATTACAAACTTTTTAGGAACTTAGGTTAAAGCAAAAATGCTGATTAATCTTTTAGATTAGATTAGGTGCATTCCCATTGTTGAATAAATAAATAAAAAAACTTCTAAATAGCTATTTTGCTTGTACACATGGTGGTAGATACAGACTACGTAGAGGGGGAATCATTACAATAACCACAGACAGACATGCCACACCACGAGGTAGCACGACCAAATATCCTGTCCAAAAATATCCTACCAAAAAAAACCCGTCCAAAAATATCCCCAGCCAATAAAATCCTGTCAAGAATATCCTTAACTGAAAATATATCTGAGCCAAAATACAAATCTATTACTTGGTTCAGGAAGGGTGAAACCAATTATTATATTCCCTTCACCTTCTTGATGTGCATTACAATGCATTCACCCCTCTCATCCAATACTTTTAAAGGTGAAATGCGGAGATATATTTTTGGAGGGGTTATTTTTGGCAGGATATAAGCCCGTCACCCAATGATACTGGTATAACTTTTCAAAGAAATTGAATACAGAATTAAGCAACAAGAAGGAATGGGATCCAAATACCACTACCAAACAATTCCATCTAATAGTATACAGACGGCTCAAAAGGAATAGATGGGGCTGGGATAGGAGTGTTCAGGCCAGGAACTTGCGGATTAAATATCAATATAGAATCCTAGGGCACAATACCTAGAAGACTAACAGATAGAAGAGAGACACTGAACAAGAGCTTGCGGATATCCTTAAATGCCTCCGGGGAAAGTCCAAAGAGCGGGGATTAAGTAGAAGAAAGGGGGCACAATAGATCTTTTAGTGCTCAGTGGAAATCAGCCCAATCCAGTCCAAACCAGTAAAGACAACAAAGGATTCCCAACACCTCACAGTTAGATCTCAGAGAAAAATAAACGATTCCTTGAGTTTTCTAAAATCCATAAATATGTACAATTTGTAATTTTGCTTGTGTCCTCTTTCCCCACATACCCTACAAAGGAAGGCCTGCCGACAGTCTCTGGCCATGTGCTCCACGCTCTTACATAGCCAGCATTCCCTTATATTCCCTACTCTTTTGGCATTACACCCCGCTACATGGTGGCCCTTCACTCCACATCCAAAGCATCTGTCCTTCCTTCTCCCCTCTACAATATTTACCCTATTCCAGTCCAATTCAATCTCCCGTTTTCCTAGTAAGGCTTCTGCTTTCTCCCATTCCACCCTCACCACCGCCATTTTCATCCCGTACCTCTCCCTCACTACTGTCATCACCCTTGTCTCTTTCCCAATCAATTCCTCTATTTTCTTTCTCACCACTTAATCTTCAATCCACGTTTCTATCCCCACCATCTCAATTGTTTTTGCTCCTCTTCCCGCTTCCACCGCCCTAGCTCCTGTTACCCCCTCTACATCCCTCAGAATTCCCCTGAGCTCAACCCCTTTCTTTGCCTCTATAACCACCTTCCCGTTGCTTGAGACTCCAAGTCTATCCACCCACTTTCCTTCCATCTCCCCCAAATCCTTCTTAATCCTTTCTATCCCCTCCTGATTTACTTCTCCAATATCCTTCCTTTTTCCTATCTGTATAAATTGTCACCTTCGTCCCACCTGCTCTTACCCGCGCGATCATCTTCCTCAGCACCTCCATCTCCACACGCTCAAGCCTGTGTAGCCCAACGCTGACCTTGTTCCCCACTTCCTCAAACAGTCGACTCATCATATCAAACACCTGTTATCCTTGGAAGTACTGAACAGCCAATAACCCTAGTGGTTGACGCAGTATATGTTCTTAAAATTCCAAATTAATACATTCTTATGGTTACGATATTGTAATTTTTGTTTTGTTTGGTACATTCTTTTCAAGAAGAATTTCGGTAACTTTATCCATATCCATATTGCAATGTGTAGGTATGTTTATTATTTCAGTGAATATGTATCTCTGTAATAAATATTTGCCGAAGATAAAGCCGTCTCTGTGATCACCGACGCTTTTAAGAAAGACGCCTTGCGGGAGAGACGCCTAGAGTCGCGTGTGTGAATTCCTGTGACGCTGACATAACAACAAACCTTGAGCCAGGTACGAAGATATATGTGGGAATTGAATCGGTTAATTTTTATTTCTTGGTGTTCATTTCTGGGATGCTTTTATTTATTGGATGGTTTTTGTTTTTTAATCGATAAAAAAAGTTAAGTTGCTAGCTGATTTTTAGATCGTCTTTATCAGACGAGACGAGCACTTTTCTTCAGTTAATGGCCTTTAAAAGAACGCAAAAAATAAATGGTTTCGAATTTCGATAATCGATAGTTTTTAAATGAGAGACAACATTTATTGTTTCCAAAATGTATTCTGTGGAAGTTCTAATTATTGTCCAAGTGAAATGATCTATTCGGTATTTTTGTTCTGCACTACAATCAAAACGGGATATTTTGTATACTCCATATCTATGTAACATTGGGACTACGTCTTTAGTCTTAACGAAAATATTCCCTAAAGAGGAATCTGTCTTTAAAGCAACATTAATATTATATTTTTTGAAAATGTTAACAAATTTATAAGAAATATGACCAAAATAAATCAATGAGCCAACAAAACTATTATCAATATTATCTTCTCTAATTGTAGAAAATGAAAGTTTTTTAAATAAATTTTTTTTATGATATATCTAAAGGAAAATTATTGTTGATTGCCAACTGTTTAATAATATTAATTTCATTGTCAAATGCCTGCTTGGACAACGGTAAAGAAAAACATCTATGGAAAAAACTATTAAAGGATGCTAATTTGTGTGACATTATATAATATAATTTGACTCCCCTTGACTTTTTTTATGGGGTTACTTAAAACAGCAGATCAGCGAGGACCATTTGATGATGTAGACCATTTGGAGAGGATTATTTCTGAAGAATGCCAAATAATTACTCCAATTATGATAACAAGGGTTTGACAAAAAAACAATTGAATGTTCAAAAAGAGAAGGTAGATATGTCGAAGTTGTAGGACATTGAATTGAAATTTGATTATGTTTGTTTCTTTTTAATAAATATTCTTTGTATGGATTTTTAAATTTCTATAATAAATTATTATACATTCATTACGTATGTAAATTGCAAGCTGGTTCAAAAACAATAGTAAATAGAGAGGTTATCATATTTTTAACAGATGAGAGAGAAATTGTTTCCAGCCAGAATAATTAACATGGAATTATTGGTAAATAATCACAAAACCTGAATTTTCATAACAAATGGCTGTTATTGCATATTTGAATATAACTTTTAATTCAAAACAACTTAAATTTTTCTGAATAGTTGAAAATAATAGTACATTGTTTACCGGGTAGGAAAAGCTTAACATTCCTGGACGACTGTGAAGATTGCTAAGTCGAGGCGCAAGCCGAGACTTAGCAACACAGAGTCCAGGAATGTGGCTTTTCCTACGAGGTAAACATACTATTTTTCCGCAAATCGTTTAAAATTCGACAGATATTGATTGATTTAAAAAAAAAACGCGATAATTTTATTCCCAAATAAATGGTGCTTTGAAATTCCTAATAAAATTACTTGGGTTACTATGGAAACGTATTGAGGTTGAATTGTCAAACTTGACGCTTATAAATTTAATTGCTGGTGTTCTCGAAAGTAAAATGATAAGTGATGATAAAATTTCCATTCCTGGGACTCCTCCAGAGCTGGTTGAGGCAGTGAATACTGCTTCATTAGAATTATTGCCAAAGAAATCAAGAGAAAAGTACGAAAATGCATACAGACGTTTTATGGATTATCGCATGAGTAAAAATACGAGTTCTTTCTCAGAAAATGTTGTAATGGCATACTTCCTAGACCTTTGTTTAAAGATGAAATCTTCAACATTATGGGCCAATTATTCAATGCTGAAGTCAACCCTTGCACTTAAACACAATGTAGATATATCTACATACTCAAAACTTCGTTCTTTATTGAAACGGCAAGCTCAAGGTTATAGGGCAAAGAAATCTAAGATTTTAACGAAGGAAGAAATTGAAAAATTTATCCAGGAAGCTCCAGATAAAGAAAATTTAATGATTAAGGTAATTTACAAGGTTTTAATTTCTATTTAGATTCTAGCTTTATTTATTTTTTAGGTGGCTGTAATATTTGGTATTTCTGGGGCCTGTAGAATGGATGAGTTAGTCCGAATGACTGTACACGATATAGAAGACTTAGAATCTAAGCTTTTAATCAGCATACCTGATTCGAAAACCAACAAACCGAGATCATTTGTAATTAATCAGATCTACTTGAATGTTTATCGAAAGTATGTTTCGTTAAGACCAGAAAATATGAACAGTGACCGATTTTTCTTTAAATATCAAAGCGGAAAGGGTTGCTCTGGTTGCTCTGGTGCCGACATAACTAGTTTAAAGAGGCATGGCGGATGGAAGTCATCGAACGTTGCTGAAGGATATATCGAAGAATCGCTTAACAATAAGGTTGAGGTGGCAAATAAAATTTTCACAGTACAAAATATTCAACAAAATGACCCTACCACCCTGCATGTTGTCCAAAATGTTTCTCATAGTTCTAAGAGTGTTCCTCCAATGTTCAATAATTGTACTAACTGTCAAATTACTGTAAATATAACAAATTGATCTTAAAAATGTATTCAGCAATGACTTGATGTTTTCAAAATATAAATTAATTCCTTATAAGCAATGTGTTTTCAATCATTTATGTAGAACACTAACAACTGTACGGAAATATCATTTCCTTACAGTAAGGAAATGACATTTCCTTACAGTAAGGAAGTCCTGACTTTTTCTTCAAGAAATTTTGACAGGAATGTCAAAATTTCCTAGCGATTTGCGGAAAAGATACTTTACTCTTGCACAAAATTCACATTTTTTTGACACACCTCGTATACTGCTTTAAAAAATTGATATCTGATGTTGGCATTTCAAGTTTTAGACATGCAGAACTTTCTGTCGTAAATAACTTGTTTTCATGCAACCACTAACAAAAAAGTTTTCCTATGGTTCCAACTTAAGGAGAACACATTTTCGCATAGTTACTGGGAAACACTGTAACATTAAATTAAATTACATAAATTAACTTTTAAAACAAAAGCAACGTAGCCGTTCGTTGTTTGTTTTACCGCGTGTACAGATTTCAATAGAATTTAATCAGCTGATGATGATAGGGTTTCAGATATTTTGAAAGCATCCGTATAGAGGCAAAATTCCGGTCCTCTACATACAGCAAACATTTTCACTCAACTGCCGTTGAATAGAATAAAATCGTATTTACTGATACACGTGTACATGTACAACATACACATTTGGTGAACGCAACTACCCACAATCTACACTTTTATCAAGTTACCAAGTAAAGTTACACAATATAATATACAGGAGCACACCAGTATGGAAACAGGGATATGAAAAATGTAGCAACTAAAAATAGCTAATCAAGGTAAATTATTATTGCATCGATTGATTTTATTTAAACTTTAAAAAGGAAGAATTTACAATATGAAAATAAATTCTTTTTTTAATTTCTTGAGAAATTAAACCACAATATTTTTAAATTCTTTATTTCAACGTTTCGGTAGCGTTTTATCAACAACACTTCCAATATAAGCGGAAAAAAACGCGCTATCCCAATAAAAACCGTTCCTGGAACGTGCACTTCACTGGATTCCATTTCTAGTAGACTATCATATCGTTGGAATGTCATAAAATGAAATATTTCATTTCACATTTTGCCAGAGATATGATCTACTATGAATGGAATGAATTAGCTGCAGCCTATCGAAGCTTGAATTAAAACATCCTGTATATATAAGAGAACAACAATAATGAAAATGCGGTAATATAAGTGTAAATATGGATTAAATGGAAAAACTAATTGAGAATAAGTCTAATTTGAAGCTTCATGAATACTATATAAAAATCTCAGAATCCTCAAATTACTTATGACCGTACTATTCCTTATTGAAATTCGGTTGCTACCACTAAAATATCGGATAAAAATCCATCGCTCGCTTTTCTATCCTTCTATGACTGACATTGTCTCTCTGCTTCGGTAGTCGCGTGCCGTTCCATTGTTGATACAACGCTCGCCGGTCTCGGCGGTCTCCCAGTTCAGTACTGACGATGCTTATAGAGTAGTACGTAACCAAAATCCGCTTGGACCGCTTGGCTACCTACATGTTGCGGAGCTTTCATATTTCTAATAAAATTTTCGTTATGTGAACTTAAACGTGAGGACGTAGGGAAACAAAAAAATACACAAAGCATAATTGTGCAAGGTCGAATTTGGTAGATGCCCCTTAATCCATAAATTCTCGAATACTCTTCAATAAAATTCTTGGCTGGAAAGAGTTGTTCTTCAAGGGAGGTTTCTAATGATTGTGATTTTTTATTTTGATGTTGAGTTTTAATTGGCGCAATTAGTCTTACAAATTGTGATTGCGATTCATCTTCGATTGCGGTTGTGCTAGTCGAGGGTTCTTCAGTAAATGTTTCTGTAGAACCAAGACTTACTTCGGTATTCGTTGAAGTTTTGGTTTGGCCCTGTTCGGGTTTTAGTTTTTGCTTTTTGCTTTTTCCATAAAAGAGTTACAATTGTTTGGTTCTTGCCTCCATTTGAAAATAGGTTCACAAGAAAATTTACATAATTTGTGAAGGTTGTATACGAGGATCTAGTTAGCCTAGACCAGTTCCATGAATAAACAAAATATTACGTTACCATAGCAACGTACAATAACTCATTAGAAGTGTCAGTGTGAAGTTGGACGTCGAAAAAGTAAACCAGAGTTACGCAATAAATTAAAAGAAAAAATAAGTCCACCGAAATTGTGAAAATCGAAAAATTGGAGTATTTTGAGAGGTAAGCAAATTTACGAAGATGTGCTCAATACCCTTGGTGATCAATGTCCTTCGTTTTTTCCAGGACCTAAGAAGTTTCGTGACCAAAAATATGCTGGAAACGTTCTTGCTTCAGTTTTTGGAACTTTAGTTCTTTACGTCAGGTTAGATTTGAGCGACCAGGGGTCGCGACGCAAAAGATCTGACCGTTACGTTAGGTTATGTTACGTTGCTTCCTTATGTGCCTTGCTTGCTTGCGTGTGCTCTCTCCTGAGTCTCTCTCTCGTTTACGAAGCAGCGATTCATATGCTTAGGCCAGGAATCGAACCCGGGCCGCCCGCGTGGAATGCGAGCATTCTACCACTGAACCACCGATGCTACATTAAAATTCTTTGATTATTTCCATAATTTTTTTTGCTCGATTGATCTTTTTTGTTTATTTACAGCATCGGTTGTCAGGACGGTAGGTTGTGTTTACTGGTTTCTAAGTTTAACACGTCAGTAAGTGATTTACTTACCGTTCAGACGTCGAAAAGTAATAAATAGCATAAAAACAATTTCACCAAAATGCAAAATATATTTTAAACTGATCGAGAAGTATAAATGTCACTCTTGACATTTCGTTCATTTCGAAGAAATTTAAATTATTTTATTCGGAATTTATTTCAATACGATCGCACAAAAAATGGTATAAGCATCTCGAACGTTAAGGGTAATTACAACGTTTGCATGTAGATTCCTATCGAAAAATTTGACAAAATGATATGAGGATTAAGGAGTCTAGCACATTTACTTTTCGAAATACAGGGTGTTGAAATTTTGAAAACTTGAATGTTTTAATTCGATAACTTTAAAATGGATGGATGAATTGATTTGACATTATTTGGCAGGTTGTTTTTAAATGTAAAAGGGCATATTTTGATAGAAATAGTAGTTTGTGTAACTAGTGTGGATGTGATGGCCATATTGCACGAGTGCTTAATCGTTCAAGTGAGATATGGACAATCCACACGAGTCGAACAGCATATTTTTTCTACGACCCACTTAAGAAAAAATCTAGAAAATAAAAATTTCTATAAACTGTATTATAACTTCAAATTAAAAATTTAACAATTCAATTTTATGTTTCCACTAATTTTTTTGTGGTAAACGTACAGTTCTTGAATGTCCAATTTGTATAATGCTACAATTTCCCTTTTTAAATATACGATGCTGTTATAAGTAGATGTTGCCAGTCGGACTCCCTCATGAAGGGTACCGTACCATTATCTATAATAATGAATATTCTGCTAAATATTTTAAACGTCTACCTGTTGTCGCTATTAATATCAAGCAGAATTATTATTTAAAAATAAAATTAACAATTAAAAAAAATTTCTTCACGGGGAATTGAACCCGGATCTACCGCGTGGGAGTTTGGTTTGCTTACTACTCGACCACCGAGGAATATGCAAATTGTTTATCTATAACGTCAAATGTATTACATAATTTTATCAAATCTGAGGTCCCCTTAAATACCCATTTTATTCTGTTTTAAGTATTTGTTGTTAATTTGTACGAATTATTTCATTTAAGTTTATCTTTGTAAATGAATATTCTTGATCCAGTGCTTCTATGAGAGACTTTTTTTTGACAAGTTATTTTGACGTTTCTTTTAAATTGAAAAAAGATGACTGATGGATACTAAACTCGAATGCTGGTTGGTGGATTTCATATACGTTCTAGGATGTATATGAAATCATATATGGCCTACATTTCCATTTTGTAAACTGTGCAGAAAATGGATAATATTCATGTGGGTGTAGAAAAAAAAATTTCAATTTTTGATCCAGTGGTGTACATTAGGGGTTGGCAAAATAATCGATTTATCTGGTTATCGATTAATTTAATCGTGTGATCGATTAATCGATTTGTATTTTTTTAAATAATCGATTAATTATTTTTATTTATAATTAATACTACTGTATATTTTTGTTAAATGAAGTTTCATCCAGAATAAAATAAATTCTTATATTAATATGTGTACCTATTTATTCATTGATTCAAAACATTTTTGCTAAAAAGGAACTAAAGTTCCTACCGTGTGTCCCGCGACACGTTCTACCTTTTTTGGTAGAACAATAACTGGAGATTACTATTGGACATTACTGTCCACTCTACGGGAAAAAATTAAAGAGAAAAGACGCGGAAAACTATCCAAAGGTGTTTTGTTTTTGCAGGACAACGCCCCTACACACAAATCTCATGTTGCCATGCAAAAAATTCGTGATTTAGGGTTTGAATTACTAGAACACACCCCTTATTCACCAGATTTGGCTCCGTCCGACTATCATCTCTTTCCTCAACTGAAAAAAAGTTTAAAAGGTCGTAGATTTTCTTCCAACGAGGAGGTAATAAAAGCTTTGGAGGTCTGGTTTGCAGTGCAAGAAGAAACATTTTTTTTGAAAGATCTAGAGACGTTGCAGGTTCGCTGTAATAAATGTATCCAATAAAGAGGAGAATATGTTGAGTAATCAAATATTTTGTTTGGTTCTATAGTAGGCTGAGAATTTTTCAATATACATAATACTATTGCTCATGTTGACATTTTCATTATAAATATATTCATCAATTACATTAATTGCTACTGGAATCAACATGTCTAGAGCCTATTTACGGAAATATTCATTAACTATCGGAAGCATTAAGCAAAATTCTTGTTTATAAACGACAGCACAGTCGTTATCAGACGTTAGCGTCGGTAAATATTAAGACAATACGGGTTACATCAGCTCTTTTTACCGTATATATCTTCAATGAGGTACGTCCCGCGAGGTCGAAACTCCGAACTCCCTTCAACAACCCATCGCATATCCTTTCTTAGGCCCTTTTCATTTTCACGCACACAGCGATATTAAAAGCTGTGGTGTTAACGAGCTTGGGGGGGTGTAAAAAGTAAGTTAAGAGGTGTCGGCGGATGGGGACAAACCCGTGAATAAAGCCAGAAGCAGAGTGTGGTGCGTGTAGGAGGTGTGTGGGGAATGGGGAGAAGTGTGGAGAAGCCCTTTGACAGCGCGACAGAGGATGTGATTTTGAGTATCTAACATACGACAATTATATGAGTAGCGTGATGTGTGTGTGGTGTGCGTTTACAGTGGTGGATTTGCTAGGGGGGTTACAGAAGCACCGAGCACCCCTTTCTACATAAGAGTTGTACAATGATATTTATTATTATATTCACATACAAAATCCAAATGCTACTCTTACATGAAATTTTACCAATTTTGGTACAGAAAGTTCTGCTTTTCCAAATGCTCCACCTTCATAGCACGCAAGGTTTTCACTATTATTGCATTTATTTCATGATTACATCCAACTATGATTCTAAACAGTCACAAATATGTAATACACAAATTAAAATGTTTCAGAAATGCTTGTAGATAATTCCAAATATATAAATAAAATGTTCCAAGCTGGAAGTGCATGAATAGAGTGCACGCATATTTCATATTTTTCTTAGATATTAATTTGTAATAGTAAAGTTGATATCAAAAATAATTAATAATAGAAAATAAACCAGTTTCCATTGGAAATTACTTCCTAATTTTAAAATAAAGTTTTAATGCACTTTCCGACCACCACCCGAGGATTTCCGAACGCTACCGATGATACGTGTGATGTCATGCCATTTAATTACTTTTGTCAATATGGCTGCTTCATCGACGTTAAAATATCATTTATATGTTTGTTTGAGACCATTACGTGTTTATGTGTGCTTTTTTTCATTTCTAAAAGTCAATGTAAAGTGGAAAGTGGACATAAATATTCCATATTTCCGAGGATATTTTAAAACTTTTAGAAGAAAATATTTTATTTACTAGTTCAGTGTTCAGTAACGATTCTTTCATATTTTGTGAGTAAAGATATGGCTAGCGAAGGTTTTGTAAAAGCACAAACTGATAGCTTGCCCAAAGTAGACTTAAGAAGAAAAATTGTCAACATAGAAGTAGGTACTTACAAAATGGTCTTCAGAAACAAAAGTAGTACTGCTTGTCGAAATATCGTCTTTGTTTCAACGCATATCTTGCAACCACAATGCCCTTCTCTTAAGTGCATTTTTGCTTGCGCCACCAGGTAAAGTAACAATATTTAGTCAGGAGTTTTAATAGACGTTGATTTACACTCTAGAACAATGTAATACTTGGAATACAAAGTTATTTTTCGGCTTTATCCATTTTTAAAGCTTTCAGAAAGAGATTAGGTCACAAAAACTCAGAGCGTGATACACGAATAAGAACGTAAACAAATGGAGTGACGTCAACGGATGGGCCAGCCATCTTTATGACGTTTTGGCGGACTTTCAAATTTTATGGTTCTTAAAGTAGTTTTAAAAGTAAAGTTATGCATACTTTCTATAAGGTCGCTAAAGTAGTATTGACGAATTTGTCTTGTTGGGGCGAAGGATGCCTAACTTTTTGGAAGGTCTGTGAGGGTGGTTCATGGAAATTCAAGGCTCTTTGTAACTGGTACCAAGAATCTGTACCTGTAAAAATTTGAAGGGTGGGTGACCCCACAGCACCTAGGCCACAATTGACCCATTGTGCATCCTTCTGAAGTTCAGACTTCCTTCTGGCTCGTCATCCAGCCTACTTGTTTGAAGTAGGCGACAACGTCGCCGGAAGTAAGCTCCCTCATGCTGGCTTGTGTTAGCCTGTACTCGCCGAATACAGAAAACCTAAATTGGGAGAGTGTCGGACTTTCACAAAGAATGTGGTCGACAGTCTCATCTTCCTGTTCACATCCTCTACAAAGTGAAGTGTCAGACAGACCCAGTCTGTAGAGGTGTTTTCGTAGGTGGCAGTGACCGGTCAGACTACCCGTGGCTGTCCGAAGGTTCTGTCCGTTCATAGTCACGTATTTTTTGGCTACTTTGTTGTCCGGATACTGCAGCAGTTCCTTGGCAAGCCTGCAACCTTCTGCATCGTCCCATCTTTTCAAGGGAGTGTTCCTTTATTAGGTCAATCATAGCTGACGCCGTCAGACCAATGAAAGGGCCAGGTCCCAAGAGTTTTTGAGAGGCTGCTTTCCTGGCTAGTGAGTCGGCAATGTGGTTACCTTTCGATTTACTGTGGCCCTTGATCCAGCCTAGAGGGACTTCGTTGTCGCTACAGGCTTCGATCAGGGACAGGTGAAACTCCAGTACTAGGCCTAATGTCATACGTGGTTCCAATCATGCTCTATGGGATTGAGGTTGGGCGATCGAGGCAGAATTACCAAATGCGAAATACGATGTCCAAAGCATCTTCGAATATTCTTCACAAGTTCATTAGCCGAATCCAATTGAACATGCATATGATTTTGTGTTAATGAAACTATCCGCATTCATTCAGGTACTGTTTAATTCGAAACCGAAATACTAGAAGCTTTCAAAAGGAGACTGGTAGCGATTGGTCTTTCTCTCTCGTTCCCAGTTGCCCGATAACTACAAAGAAGCCGCGAAAATACACTTTCACGGATTTGGAAAACGACCGCAACGTCTCTCTGGTTGTCTATTCACTAAGAAGTGAAAGACAGTAGTAGAGTAAATCTTTATAAGGTGCGTGAGTTTACTCTCCTAGGAGCTCCCACTTTTTAGTGAACAGACGCCTTGAAGACGACCCGCGTCAATCATTGCCTTAAACTTATCAACTTGGAAACAAAACAAAACTAGTGAGATAAGCAAATGAACATTCAATATATATTTAGACAAAACCTTGGCGAATAAGTATGTTGAAACCTTTTAACATCAATTCAATATTTGTGAACTTTCCTAACTTTTGTGTAGCAGTTTATTATGTCCAAAAAATTATAAATGCTTCTCGAATGGGGTGAAAGCATAAATTTTGCTATTGGTGGGAATTGATGGTTTATCAGGACTCCTAACACCTTGCATGCCTATTTTTTCAAAAAAATATAAACTTTACTTTTAAAACAACTTTAAGAACCATAAAATTTGGAAGTCCGCTAAAACGCGCTTTACGTCATAAAGATGGCTGGCCCATCCGTTGACGTCACTCGATTTGTTCACGTTCTTATTCGTGTATCACGCTCTGAGTTCTTGTGACCTAATTTGTTTCTGAAAGCTTTAAAAATGAATGAAGCCGAAAAAATCTTTGTATTCCAAGTATTGCATTGTTCCAGAGTGTAAATCAACGTCTATTAAAACTCCAGACAAAATATTTGTTATTTCACCTGGTGGCGCAAGCAAAAATGCACTTATGAGAAGGGCATTGTGGTTGCAAGCTATGCGTCGCAACAAAGACGATATTTGGACAAGTACTACCACTTTTGTTTGTGAAGACGATTTTAAGGTAAGTACCTACTTCTATGTTAATAATTTTCCTTCATAAGTCTACTTTGGGCAAGTTATCAGTTTGTGCTTTTACAAAACCTTCGCCAGCCATATCTTTACTCACAAAATATGTTACTGAACACTGAAATAGTAAATAAAATATTTTCTTCTAAAAGTTTTAAAATATCCTCGGAAATATCGAATATTTATGTCCACTTTCCACTTAACATTGACTTTTAGAAATAAAAAAAAGCACACATAAACACGTAATGGTCTCAAACAAACATATAAATGATATTTTAACGTCGATGAAGCAATTAATAGTTAATTAAAATACAATAAAAACACAAAACTACACAAAACCTAATGCAATACCAGCGATATTGACAAAAGTAAACAAATGGTATGACATCACACGTATCATCGGTAGCGTTCGGAAATGCTCGGGTGGTGGTCGAAAAGTGCATTAAAATTTGAATTTTATTTTAAAATTTGTAAGTAATTTCCAATGGAAGCTGGTTTATTTCCTATAATTAGTCATTTTTGATATCAACTTTTACTATTACAATTTCATATCTAAGCAAAATATGACTTATGCGTTTACTCTATTAAACGTCAACATATTTTGTAACAGTCCAGTTTTTGATAATATAATAACCAGTAGATAAAAACAAACTTCCTTTCCAATAACAAAAAGCCACCTTAGACAATACCTTCTAGCTCTATTACAGGGTGGACTCGCGGGTATCAAGTTTCTCACATTGTCGATATGCGAAATTCTTGGTAGGGTTCGGTTACCGGATTGAACGGAATAAAAAGAGAACGACGAAATAAAAATAAATAAGAGTTCCGTGTCACCTCAGGTAGGCTTCTCGACGAAACTTTGATGTGCCACTCACTCTTTCTATAGGGTGAGAGAATGTATTTGTTTGATTACGAGTGGTTTCCATTTCAGATCCGTCGTATGAGGTGCACCTTTAGTCACCATATTTTATTAAATACGCCAACGTCTCTAACCGATAAAAAGTTTGTAACAAATATGACATTAAAGCTATAGTGTTGATTTAATATTTAATTCAAATTAAGGAAAATTTATTTAAATAAACAGGATGTTTTCAAAGTAATCTAAAATATAATAATAAATATATCCTTAAAACGAATAATACAACACGATGACATTCTTAACAATAAGGTACAAACATACATTTTGCTATTAGTGAGTCCATGATCAGTCGACTACATGGCGCGGGATAAGGTCACTTGGAAACCCTCATTAGAGTGGAACCGTTGGCAATACTTGACACTTAACACTTTTTTCATTTCAGTTTCTGAATAAGTCAACTTGGTTATCTAAACGCGCGCAAGATAGTGTAAAGTGGTAGTTTTGGTGTGGTGGTAATGAAAAGAGTTCACCTGACCCCCAATACATAATTTCAATTTTAAAAATATTTATTTTCTGTTGAAGGATGTAAAATACTGCAAATTTTTTTTAAACGGATCCTCCATATTTTAAGAGAATTATACCCATACGTATTATGAAACTACCAACAAATTAAAAGTTTCAATCAAATAATATCAATATATAAACTAAAAAAGTAAAAACAAGCAGTGATAGAAAATTATAATCGCTATAAATAGCATACTAAAAATTACAACTCTCTTACATGTAGAATATAAAAATACCTTGTGTAAAAATGCTAATAACCAGCGTTTTCGTCACCATTCACTGTTGTCTAGTAAAAATATGAAATAATAGTTTCAAAAATAAAATAAAACATCTGTTACACTCGATAAGATATTAGAGATAAGACATGCATATTATATCGGAAACAATAGTTGTTACCCGTTCGCGCAAGCTCTGTATTTATTTAGCGTTTCAACTGATTTTTTATAGGACTGTAACTAACTAAAAAAGGGATGATACTAGAAAGTACAATTCTCGAGCAGTAATCTTGATTCCAAAATGACATAGGAATTATTGAAGTGCTGGTGTTGGCCTTATTCCTTCTTCAGTTCATCGATATTTAATTATTTAAGATTTAAGGCAATTCAAGATGAGAGTAATTTTTTCTTATCTTCTGATTTTCATTTATGATAAATTGATTAATGCTAAATGAATCAAGAGTGAGGAATTCACATTATTTAGGTATACAGGGTGGTTCTTTAGTAATTGTACATAAAAGTACAGTACCTCTCCACTTCAAAATATTCCGATTTAAACAAACTAGTCTAATATAATGTTGATATTAAGAGAGGTACATGAAATTTTTATTTTCGTTTTTTACAATAACTTTGACGCTTTTTTCATAATTTTGTATCTATTTCGATGTATTTTGTAGAGGGCGCCACATATGCCACGTATGCGGCATAAATGTACGCAAAACTTTTTTGCCTTTTACATTAGCGCTACTTTTTTGAAAAATAATTAAAGCCACATCATTACAACAAATAAAAGGTATATTTGTTAGTATCCCCAAGTCTTAACGGTTTTGGAGATTATTTCACTCAATACAAAATACGCGCCTTCGATTGGTTTAAATATGAGGATTGATTTCTGAAACCACCATGTTTTCAATTTTTTATTTCGGCACCTGATTGGATACATGCAATTTTCCTATCTGTGTGTTTCGCGTTGTCATTAGTTGTTTTATTCGATATTAAAAATCTAGTGACTGACAGAAAATGTCAAATTATTAAAGAAACGTCAGAATTATTGTATCAAGAAATAATCTTGACAAATACAACTCGTGTAATTAATGATTATCGAAAATTTCTTCTCTTTTTCGAAACAAATTGTTGTTTTAGGAAACCACACTCGCGCTTACGCGCTCGTGCTGTTTCCAAACAACAATTTGTTTCTCAAAATCGAAGAAATTTGTATTTCGATAATCATCAACACACTTGTTGTATTATTATCGATAATTACATTTTAGTGTTCAACTAATGTACTTGTAGGTTAAAGTGGTTAGTTTATGAGATAAACAATTTTTCT
>CAJUYI010000776.1:35289-45875 GCA_910591695.1 Galerucella pusilla
GCTCTGCAGGGTCCTAGACAATCCAAACTTCTACTGAAGGTATGGACGGATGTTTTCTTGACTTTCTAGCCATGTGTACTCAGCTATAAAGATATTCACCTTTTCTCTTTGTATCCAGTCTCCAATTATTACGCAAATTATAAACCTTATAACCGTCAAATTGACGTTGGAATATTTTGTAATAAATAATTTATAATGTCATGATTACTAAAAATTGAATGAATAAATTTAATGGATTAATCGAATAGATAAACCACTGCATACAAATCTGGTATAGAATAGAATAGAAGAATATAGAATAGAAATGGTAAACGCTATGGTAAACTACATAAGGAAACTTATTTCAATAAATCGACTTTTGGTGATGCAATCTGTGGAAGTAACTGCTCTGATGACGGCTGGAGATATAATTACTCAAACAATAATAGATGGAAAGTCTTTCAGTGAAGTGAATTTCAAAAGAACTTTAAAGTTTGGTTCACTTGGTATATTTTTAGTAGTAAGTAGTTTTCTTAAGTATTAGATTAGATTATAATTGGAGTGGCTCTTTGTCCTATCCCACTGCGACCTTTGCAGATCTATTATGGTCCTCCCCATATGAAGAGCTCGATATCTAGCTTTATTATTTTTATTAGACTTAATAGGTAGCCTGGATACCGCCTCACTTGCGTAGCTCTCTGCCCTCGGTGAAACCGCACCATTGCTAGGCATTCGAACTCACAGAATATGTGCTCCTCGGTTTTTTCTTCTTCCTGACAGAACCTGAATAGGCTGTCATCTGCAAGGCCAAATGTGTGCAAGGTAATCATTAAATATAACACACAAGACACATCAGAAGAAGGCGCACTCCGCATCTTCACGGATGGTTTTAAAACCAATATGGGCTCAGGGTGTGGAATTTACTCCAGATCTCTGAATCTAAACATCGAATGGGCGATGGGCTGTAATGTCAGCGTTGCTCAAACAGAGCTCACTGCTATCTACATCGCCGCAAAAAAGATTACCAAAAGAAACACCACAGGTAATAAAATTCAAATCCTTACGGATAGTAGACAAGCACTACTAGCCCTGAACAGACCACGTATCACAACAGACCTAGTACTGGAGTGTCACCTGTACCTGATCGAAGCCTGTAGCAACAACGGAGCCACTCTAGGCTGGATCAAGGGGCACAGTAAATCGAAAGGTAACCACATTGCCGACTCACTAGCCAGGAAATCAGCCTCCCAAAAACTCTTTGGACCTGGCACTTTCATTGGTCTGTCGGCGTCGGCTATGATTGACCTAATAAAGGAACACTCCCTTGATAAGTTTAAGGGTAGATGGGACGATGCAGAAGGTTGCAGGCTTGCCAAAGAACTGCTGCAGTACCCGGACAGCAAAGTAGCCAAAAAATACGTGACTATGAACAGACAGAACCTTCGGACAGCCACGGGTATTCTGACCGGTCACTGCCACCTACGAAAACACCTCTACAGATTGGGTCCGTCTGACACTTCACTCTGTAGAGGATGTGAACAGGAAGATGAGACTGTCGAACACATTCTATGTGAATTTCCGACACTCTCTCAATTTAGGTTTTCCGTATTCGGCGAATACAGGCTAACACAAGCCAGCATGAGGGAGCTTACTTCCGGCGACGTTATCGCCTACTTCAAACAAGTAGGCTGGATGACGAGCCAGAAGGAAGTTCTTTTTACAGATACAGGTTCAGATGTGTGCATATGTGACTTAACAAAATATCTACTTTCACATCATCTTCAACGAAGTTTGGTTTTCTTTTCAATGATTTGACATGTCCAAGTTCTCTGAATTGTGCATGAATTTTAGACACAGTACTTTGTGAAATATTAGGCAATTCAGGATACCTGTGATTAAATAAGTTTGCCACTTCAACTTCACTTCTGCAGTTATCCCTGTACCCGATCATCATTAAAATCTCAATTCCGTGTGTCTCAGTTAAGTATTTCATTGTTTTGTCGACAAGGAAAGAGTGTTTGACCAAGATTTTACTTTTTCAGTATAAAAACGGTCAACACATCAACAACTGACAGAATAGAAAACAATCCACATTATTTACCGATTTAAAACAATCCACGTTATTTACCGATTTTGTCTAATTATTGGCGTATTTAGGCAATTTATAGGTATTTATGATAAAATTCATGGGCGTAGCAAGTTTTGTTTAATATACAAATACGACTATTAATTAGTTAGTTTATATTTTTGATAAATCCATATTTAGCTAATTTAAAAAAGTACCAATATTTCAAGTGTAACAAATTATTAATTTCAAAATTTCACCCTGTATAATTCATAATTGACCATACATTATTTAGTTTGTTGGAATCGGTTTATTAAGAGGATTTCAAAAATATACAAATATACAGGGTGTTTTATTTAAAAAAAAACACCGACTATGGCATACTTGCGTGAATCACCCTGTAAATTTACATTTATGTTTACATAACGCACAACTCAATTCAAAAGTTGACGTGTCTCGGCATTTTTTATAATTTTTTAAAATAAAGAATTTTATTCCATAAGTGGTTTCCACACTGTATAAGTGGTCGCTGTTGCTCGATTATACATATCGTACCTTTGGAGAAATACTGACACAAATGCAAATTCTTTGAAAGTTTTTCAAATTTATTTTTGGTGTTTGTCAGTATAAATAGGGAAACAGAGTTATAAAAAGTATAGTTAATATTAGTTGATATACAGGGTGTCCCAAGACGAGTTAAAACTATCTGTATATGGCAAAATAGTTATAGTACGGGTCAAAATAAAATTTATACACCTGCATCTCTAAAAATGTACAGAAAACATTTAACATCTGGATAACGGTAAGGTTTAGGTATAGGAAAGTATACATGAATTTGCCTCATTTTTAAACCTGAATGCATTAAAATAGAAAAAACCGGGTTGTTCTTATTTAAAATAATGAAGAAATTTGATATTTATGAAGCTAAACTTTGGACACTTTTTATACTCACCCTGTATAAAATGAAAAAATTTTCAATATACATTTAAATAAGTCTGACCTTGCTAAAAGCAACCGAACAGAAACCATTTTCATATCTTCCAGGGTATCCTCTTGAAAAAATAATTTGTAAGTGCCTGTAACGGTCAAATTTTTTACGAAAAAATTAATAACTCAAAAATATGCATTTTTCGAAAAAAGTTTTCAGACAAAAGTATACAAAAATGTTACGTATATTTTAAAAATGTATTAATATACAGGGTGTTCCATTTAAAATAACAAAGTTAACAAAGTTCTAAAAAGATCGCATCCGAAAACCGAAACGTAGAAATTTTCATTATTTTACTATAAGTATTTCGCCATATTTATGGTTGAAATGGAAAATAATATACACATAGATTCAAAAGTTTTGCATCATCCTAAATCTCCGGAAAAAAAATGTGTTAATTAAAAATGGATCGGAGATTAATCAAATAATTAGTTTCAATTGAAAAAGACGCGTATATTTGTCAAAAATTTTTATTATCCAATAATAAACTTGCTTTAAACATAAAAAGTATTCTTAGAAATTAAATAAATTAAATACAAATTGATTCTTTAAAGAAAAGGTTAAGTGAGAACCTGCATGAGAACTTTTAATAAAGAGTATTTCCACCTCTAGAATTTATGCAAGCTTGAAGTCGCCTGCCCATGTTGTTTACCAAATTATTGATATTCTGTTGAGGAATATTTCGCCATTCTTCTTGGGCCGCATGAACAAGCTCTTGTACACTCCTGGGTGGATTTCAGGCAAGCATGTCCCAAGCATGTTCTATGGGATTCATGTCAGGAGATAGGGCAGGCCAGTTCAAACGATTGATCTGCTGGTAATGCCATGGTCGGGTTTCTTCGGATAGTTAAGTGGATATAGCGGTTCTGCCGCTGATTAGTAGCACGCCTTCTACCGCTTCTAGGTCTATCACGAAGAGAATTGGTCCGGAGATACCGGTTCCATACACGAGACACATCACTTTGCCAAACGCCAACTCTGTTAGGGCCGGTTTTACAAGAGCGGTTTTACAAGATACTAGGTATAGTTATTCTCGGTATAAAGTTATATCAGAATTTATACCTAGAATAAAACTAGTTGGTTTTACGATGCTTTTTTACATCGGTATAGCAATTCTTACTCCAATAATTGCTCTTGTAAAACTGGCCCTTAGCCACGAAACTTTGAGAATGACCTTCTTCAACTAAAGCCACTATTCATGCACGGTCAATCTCACCTATGACTTGACGATTCGCATGTTTGCACTTAAAACCGTAAAAATCAAATGCCTTGAATGTTAAAATGATCGCACTAAAAATGTTATCTTACAAAAAAAATGTGAACATCTGTATATTGCAAAATATATGGAACATATTGAAATGGCAAACATTGATAAACAAGCCAACAAAAAATTGTTAGCGCAAAAAAATTCCTTCGCATCCGAAGTAAGTGATGCAAAACTTTTGAATCTATGTGTATTATTTTTGAACAATATTAGTGTTTATTAATTTAAATAGGTCCACTTTTTCTCTCAGAAATATGGGACGAGTAACAATACTGTCATTGTTGTACCGAATAGAGTTGAGCTTTAGAAAAATTTGATATTATCAACTCATTTTTGAAAATGTTTGCATTTGTGTTTCTCTAAACTCTTAAGGTTCGATATATGGAAGATAAATACTTGCCGTCTTGTAGATATAGATATGAATATCCAATAATTTGTGATCGACATGAAGTTTTCAAAAAAAAAGGAAAGGAAATAGTGGTAGTACAATTGAAACATATCGTTTTTTGGAATGTTCTGTAGAAACTTTGGATTTACTACAATTTTTTCATATATAATACCACGAGAGTGAAAATTTTGTCGGCAAAATGTTTCGATTGTCATGAAAGTTTGTTGCTTGGCAATTTTGCGAATGACATTTTTAACAAAACCACGAGTCGTTAGGCGAGTGGTTTTGGATTGAATGTCATGAGCAAAATTACCTAAAAGCAACAAACTTGAATACGACAAGAGAAAAATTTTACCTTACAAAATTTTTAATGGATTGGTATTCGACATGACTATTTCACGAGAGAAAAACTAAAAAATCATAGAATTTTATACACATAGATTTGATATATTAAACGTCAAAAAATTGCCGCGACAAGACAAAAAATTATTGCCAGTTCAAAACCTTCAAATTTTGTCGGTTATCAATTTACTCTAGTGAAATATTCGGTAGAAAAATCTAAAACCTTGGGTGAAGTTTTTACAAGCCATATAACAAGTTACTGAAGTGCGAGCTGGCAACAGTTGTGACCATTTGACCAATTAAGTGATTATTTCAAAAAAATTGTTATTTTCCAGTACTTTGGAATGCTATTTTTTCTTTGGAACTGTATCGAAGCAATAGTGCTTTAAAAATATAATAATTGTTATAAAATTTTTATAGTTGCATAGATATCAATGATTAATTATTTCCATATCATCAATGGCAATAATATTATCCCATTGGAAAAAGTTAACCTGAAAAATGTCATATTTTGTCTGCTTCCAAGTTACACTATTAAAAATAACTCCAAACTGTTCAAACTTCAAATTGCTGATTTACTTGATACCAGTTACTGTGGAAACATTTCAAAGTAATTACAATAATACAAACTTAAATTACTTTATAAACGAAGGTCTGTTAATAATTAATTAAAACAATGCATTCAATTCGAGCTCGACGAACTTTTTTCTCCTACCTTTGTTTGATTGTTTCGGTCTAACTAACTCCTTTTCAACACGTTTTTGAATGGACCTACCATAAACGAACAAAAAATGAAGTATGTTGAAGAGATAATATCAAATATTGGTGCTGATGAAGCTAGTTATTGGTATGATTGTTACGGACGTCCATGTCAATGAAAGTATCATTTCGCGACTTCTCTGATAACATCGAGCAACTGCAAACGTGTGAAAAAAATCGTGATTTCAAAATGGCCCCTAAGCCACCCAAAAAACGGTTTCCCGCCATTATCTCCCGAAATATGCAATTTGGAAAATTTTTGTTCAGGTAAAAAGTGAAGGTCGTTAAATTATCTACAAAAAAAATGGTCCCCATCATTTTTTCCCAAAATGCAATAGTTTTCGAGATAATCGCATCCAAACGTCCCCTCGCTTACTCAGCTGCACTACCTCTATAAATGCTACCGTCTATAAAATTAACTTGTAAACCGGCGGACAAATTCTTCCATAACTTGGTCAAAAATTAATATTTTTCGATGATTTAAAGTTCATTGTAATGGGAATATCCGTAGGTATCAATATGTGTACCTTATACCCCGTTCTCGCCCGTCGAGGACATTGCAAAAAGTGGCCAATGTTATTTTTCCCCAATATTTTGGCCTCTTCCATTACTAGTACTGTTTTTCAAACAACTTTTAATTATCAGTCAAGTAATTTAATATTTAGGATATTTTCTGAAGGTTGGCAATAGATACTGTAAAGTTTTCGCCAGAGATGTAGTAATATTTTACTTTCTTTATGGTAATATCGTCACTAAAAGAAAAGAAGAACAAGAGTTAACCTAAAATTTATTCACCAACAATTACACTGTTTCCAAAATTTCCATTTTCAAATAAATTGTGCACATTAGAATTTCGAAATATAAACAAATCGTGTCCTGAATTTCAAGCTGTGCATCACTGATTGTCTGAACATTCAAAGAAAACATTTTTTTACGATTCCGAAATATTTCTGCGTTTTCCCCACCAGGTGAATTAATACGGGTATGGGTACAATCTATTGACCCAATACACCTAGGAAATCAAGATATTCTATAAAAATTTTCCCTGCTTTCTCTTATTTCATTAGGTGTTTGAAGCATATTAATGTATCTGGGGCGAAGAGTACAAATAGCTCGTGCTACTTTTTTAATTGTCTTGCAGATTTACTTACTCCACAAAAATCTCCAGATATGTATTTTTAAAAACGACCCATTGGCTGCAAAACTCAGAAATAAGAGTAGTTGTTGAGTAGAAGTGAAGCAATCGTTTCTAAAAAAAGATGAAATGAAATAATTTTAATTTAATCCCTGACTCTCATCAAATTTTTAAAGGACCCCGCGCTTTTCTTATGACAAAGTGGCGTTCCGTCAAATGTTATAAATTTTGGATATGATGTTGTACTCGACTTCCTGACCAAAAGTGTCCATGGGACCAATTCAATCCTATGACTAGTTTCCGATATACAGGGTATTAAAGTTGAAAAATCCTTGTTTTCCGTGACCACGTAATTTTATTATTAACAAATAAATATGCATTTTTAATTGATGGTACTATTAATATGTTCTAGTTTATCGTAAACTTACACATAAATAGTTCAAAATGTTAAAATATCCAGGGTTGGACTCAATTATAAGAGGACGATTTTTTGGAATTCTAAGAAATTCTTATATTGAATGAAAACAAGATCAGAAATAAAAAGTAACTCCATATTCAATGTTCTGGCATCAAATATGTTAGTTCTAGAGGTATTCCATACAGGGTGATTCTTAATGCAGCCTGAAATTATTTTTTTTCTATATGAAATAAATAAGTTACACCATGTATTTTAAAATTAGTTTACGATGTTTAAAACATATTGGTTACCTAGATATTAGTACTTTCCTTAAAATACAGGGTGCTTTGCACATACATCTTGTTATTAAACCGACAAAAATTAGAGAAAATATACTTTTTCTGAATAACCCTGTATTTTATAATTAGATCCGTCAAAATGTTTAATTTATCTTGTTTTGTAATAAGCTTAAAATAGTAAATGAGCTGAAAAGATTTTATAATCTTACTATGACCAGTTTTTCAGAAACAGGGTCCCGAGGGTAGAGTACTCAGCAGAATAGAGATAGTGAACGAAATTATAATCACATTTTTATTTATGGATACATACCGAAATGTACCGAACCATTGATAAAAAGATGAATAAATTACAAGTATTTAATCATCCTGTAGGCGTGTACTACAGTGAATTGATAATAATAAAAGTTTCATTAAAAAAATGAGAAAAATGGAAAGGAGAATAGCCTGGAGGATAGGGAAATATTCTCTATGGCCTACAGTTTTGGCATTTTTGATTTATGGTCTAGTTTCGATATGTCTGTTTGGTATATTTGTTATTTCGTTCCCAGTGTCTAATTTTTATTTTATTTGTTCCTGTCTGGATGGATAGACGAGCCATAAACTTTTCCAATGAGGAAATTGAATCTATTCTATCATTAGTGTAGTTCTGTTTCGTTCCACAAAGTGGAATGGTCCAGCCGATTCCTAAATATCCTTTGTCGCCGAGGGCCTTCAACAATATTCATAGCATCTTCTTCATCGTCGGTTGAAAGTTCCTCAAAAATATCTTGGATATCGTTAACATTGCAAAATTCAAAGAAAACAAAGTAAAAGCAATCAAAATATTCACAATATTATTAATTAAGGTTATAAATGCCAAATTGTTGACAGAACCGACAGAACAGAGCAATTATCAAACCATGAAAACCTGGGTTTTCCAAGTTATCTTTAATCGATACCTCTTCCACCCTCAGGACCCTTTTTCTGAAAAACTGGTCATAGTAAGATTATGAAATCTTTTCAGCTCATTTACTATTTTAAGCTTATTACAAAACAAAATAAATTAAACATTTTGACGGATCTAATTATAAAATACGGGGTGATTCAGAAAAAGTGTATTTTCTCTAATTTTTGTCGGTTTAATAACAAGATGTATGTGCAAATCAGCCTGTAATTTAAGAAACGTACTAATGTCACGGTAACCAATACGTTTTAAACATCAAAAACTAATTTTAAAATACATGGTGTAACTTATTTATTTCATAAAGAGAAAAACCAATTTCAGGTTGCATTAAGAATCACCCTGTATGGAATACCTCTAGAACTAGTATATTTGATGCCAGAACATTGAATATGAAGTAAATTTCTATTTCTTACCTTGTTTTCATTCAATATAAGAATTTCTTAGAATTCCAAAAATTCGTCCTTGTATAATTGAGTCCCACCCTGTATATGTTGACATTTTGAACTATTTATGTGTAAGTTTACGATAAACTAGAACATATTATTGGTACTATCAATTAAAAATGCATATTTATTTGTTAATAATAAAATTACGTGGTCACGAAAAACACGGATTTTTCAACTTTAATACCCTGTATATCGGAAACTAGTCATAGGATTGAATTGGTCCCATGGACACTTTTGGTCAAGAAGTCGAGTACAACATCATATCCAAAATTTATAACATTTGACGGAACGCCACTTTGTCATAAGAAAAGCGCGGGGTCCTTTACCTATCAGTTGGATGTGAAAGAATATCTTCTAATGACTCGGATAAATGCTCTACCGTATCTTTACTCAATCTAAATCTGTCCAATAAGTCTTTATTGTCGTATTCCTCAAAAAAATTTGGTCTAGGACGTATAGTTTTTGGGCGTCTAGGCTCTTCTTCACTAGTGTACACATTTATGTTTGACAAAATCACAATATAAACGAAATAAAACACTTTTTTGCGACAATTCACGAATAAAACAACCAGAAATTCAGAATTAAAATGTAAATAAATTACATTTCCCTTATGACGTAAGACACGTGACAGCTAAAAATCGTTTTGATTGGCTTCTATGAGCGGCGAACTGTGCCACGAACGGCCGACGTAAAAAGTAAGTGGGTATTAATTTCTTAAAATACACCACATCTTTACGTTAGCTAACAAGAAGTTTAATTGATACTTTTAATCTAATAAAACATTGAAAAACCGTTCCTTTGCATTAATCATCAATTAAATTTTAATAAAGACTTTATATTCAATTGAAAAACTGGCCGTAATTCGCCAACCAAATTAATACGTCCCCGGCACGGCTGATACTTTATTGCATGTCATTATCCCATCTCTGGTCAAGTCAGTTTCTTAGATCATGAAAAGAACTATACCCAATATTACCGTCAAAACCACTAAACCATGTTTTTATTTCAGGGTCCTAGTGTATCAACATGGTATAAATTTTTATCAGTAGCAGTAAACCCCAAAGATCCATACGCTCCTGTTAAGAAAATGCTGATGGATCAATTGATTTTTGCACCTGGAATGTTGCCGATTTTCATGACTATTGTGGAAATGTACGTGAATAGTTTTACTTGGGCACACACGAAACAACAAATTAGAGACAAGTATTTTGACATTCTCATAACCAATTATCAAGTATGGCCACTTGTGCAATTTGTAAATTTCAAGTTTGTACCACTTCGTTATCAAGTATTGGTTGCACAAAGTGTGGGTTTATTTTGGAATTCGTATTTATCTTGGAAGACAGTCAGCAAGGCATGAAATTATAGGATTTATTGTTCAATAAATCTATGTGTCATATTATTATAATAGTAATTATAATAGCATAATATTTTTTAGCGGAGAATTATAAAAACAAAATAAATTGTTACATTTTGAATGTGGATTTTGAACCATGTAGGTATTTTTTACCAAGAGCATGGGATTCATGTCAGTAGATAGGGCAGGCCAGTTCAAACGATTGATCCCTTCAGTTTCAAGAT